>CANYBF010663825.1:0-10804 GCA_948192965.1 Dalechampia spathulata
TTGTGTATGCTTTTTGAATGCCGTATGCCATGAAAACGTATACTAAACAACTTAAACCTAAATGCGTGCTTAGGAGTTTTCTTTAAGCTTAAACAAAGTGAACATAATAAGATGGAATACGAATAAATTGAAAACCCCGAACCCAAACTCTGAAGAAATTCAGGCTGCTTTCCAACACAGGAAGGCCCGGGTTTTATTTCCTAGTTTTCTCTTAGTCATTCAATTGAATTGACAAAACAAACTAGGTGGCGACTCCACATTATAAAACGCTTTGTTTTTCAAATTAAAACGGGATACGCCATTGAGAGCAAGCACCACGGCATCTCACGCCGAACAGCGTGAGGGGCTCCCGCGTCCGGGACGCCCTACTCTTACAGCATAATGTTTTTATACCTCACCAACCAAAACACCCATCCTTCAAGAACATAAACTCCAGCAATTTCCAAGAAGAAATAGAAACATATACAAGAAGAATTAATGAAAACCAAGCTTAAAAACAGAAAATACATGAAAAATTACCTTTGATATATATAAGTTAAGATTTGAAATTGAAAAGAGGAGAGGAAAAGAAGGGAACGTCGAATTATTGGAGAGGGAATAAAGGCTGTCAACTTTCACTTATGCAATTATCATATTTTAATTAAATTATCAACTTAGTCAAGGAAGGGTCCAATGAGAGCTTGACATTTGTCAAATTCTTATTGGTTCCTTCTTTTAATTATCTCTTTTCCGTTTAATTAAATATTTTTTTCTTAATAAATCATGTCATATATTTCGTACATACATAACACACATCTCACATCATACATACATATTTCTAGTTTCCAAAATACCCCTCTTTAAGTGAAATTACCAAAATGCCCCTTACTTTCAATTTAACTTATTTTTAATTCTAACTTCATTTTTTACTTCCTAATATACATTCTAACCTCTACTTTTATATAGAATATCATGTTTAACATATCTAATAATCTCATTTCACTAATAAATTCCATTATAAGGCACCATTAGAACCACCTTTCATAAGCATTCAAAATGCACCTCTTAAGGCATGAATACTCCATTGTCATCACTTTAACTATTCTTTTACCTCGTTTTACTTTGAATTCTATATCTTATGAAATTTCATTCATTCATATCATACTCATAAGCATATATAGCATATCAAAGCATATACTAATCATAGCCTAATCATACTTTTCATGCACCATTCATTCTCATGCATAAAATGCAAACTTGTAAAGATGCTAATAATGCGGATGTGACATGTAGAATAAATATAATTTGCATATAAAATTATTATTATTATTAGAAAAAATGACATGAAATAAAAATATACATAGGATAAATGTATTTTACATGCATAATATTAATAATCAAGTAGTAATAATAATAATAATAATATTATTATTATTATTATTATTATTATTAAGTCATATGAAATAGAGAAATATATAGAATATATGTAATTTATTTAAATATTATCATTATTATTAAATAATAATTAAAATAATTATAACCATATATATGATGTAAATTAAAATAGAAGTTGAGAAAATAGGAATAAGTTTTTAAATAAGGTGAAAATGCATATCTAATATTATTATCATGAAAAAATGAGTATATTTTAATATTACACTAATGATAAAAAAAGAGAAATTTCATGTGCAATCAAAGAAAAAGTAGATATATGAGATAATGAGAATTATAAGAGAAAAATAGGTAAAGATGAAAAAAAGAGAAAAAAATATTTTCAATTAAAATAAGATAAAATTAAAAAGATTGAGCTGAAAAATTTTAAAAAACATCTAGAAAGTATAGTATTTTTTTTATGATTACTGGTATAACATATTTGTAATTCAAAGTGGAATGCTTCCAAAACAATAAAATCTTGGAAGAAGATTGACAACACTGTGGATCTTACAACTTAAAAAAATTAAAATAGGAAAATCTTGGAATATTGCTCATACACAACCCATAGATAGTTATATTTTCTAATTTAAAATGTTTAATTAAATTACATGTCACTAGTGAATCATCAAAAGCTATCAACATGCAATTCTTAATCATAATTTATATTGAATGGAGGATATTTATGAATTAATAACGTATTTATTGGTAGCTACTTCTTTCTTATTTAATAGTGCCAATCATAATTTTTCTCAATTCTACGTAGCAAGTGGCATGTATGAGTTGTATCATTCATCACTTATTATAGTTTGCTTTAAACATGCATTTCAATAATGAATTAAATTCTTTCTCTTAGACTATAAGGTTCTTCTTCTTCTAGGATTTCTTTATTCTAATTTTAGTTATCACTATGAAGTATATTGTATTGGTTGGATTTTGTTTACGTAAGTTAAGAACTTTATGGATGATAATATCATGGAGATAGTGGTGTAAAAGAAAGAGAAGGGAGGAAGATCATGTAGGAACCAATTCTAAATCTATTGACGAGTGCAAAAGCTAGCAAAGATGTTGAAAAAGCTATCCTTATTGAGAAAATTATATCATTTTCTATTTTATAAAAAAATTGTTGAAGAATTTTAGAATTCCTATCATCATAATAAAATAATTTTTTTTTAAAATTCATTAAAATATATATTATTAAAATAATTTGTATATTCATTAAAAACATTTTTATTCCTAAATTTTATAAATCGTTCCTAATTATTGGATAATTGTTTTCATTATTATTGACTACCACTTATTTACTTTTCAAAATTTTACTATTATTAATCTTCAATTTTACAACATTAACTTGATTATAATGTAATTTTTACAATTTTTTCATTTTTACTATTTAACAAATTAATTCATATTTTCTAATTAAAATATTAATTAACAATTATATATTATTATTGTTAAACCCAGGATTTTGATGTATATATCACGTATGACTCAATTTAAGTAATTTGCCATAATAAAGTATATTTTTATACATGATACGGGTGTACCAATTTATTTTATTGTGTGGTACGGGCATATGGTTGACCATATCAAGTTAGCCTTGTTTCCTTGAGTTTGGTATGGGCATACCATTGGTTGGTACGGGTGTACCAGTGCTCGCAGGAATTTGGTTTGTCAGTAAACTTGTTTTGGTACAAGTGTACCATTGGGTGGTACGATCGTACGGTTGCTCGCACGAAAATTGTTTATCAGGAAAACCATTTTTATATAGGCATACCAATGTGTGGTACGATCATACCTAATTTCCCTCTCATTTTTAAATATGGCCTTTTAAGTTGGTACGGGCATACCATGTCTGGTACAGCCATACGTAACTTTCCAAAAAGGCTTTAAACCTTTTTTAATGGCTAGTTTTCTTTATGCAAGCTTCCTTTGAGCATTCTACCTTGTTTAGAAGTAAGTTTACTTGTTGTATTATAATTCTAGCTTTGTAAACTCTCGTGTATTGTATTCCCATAACCTAAGTATTAGGTTTTGTATTTATGGGTTGGTGTGAGATGAATGCTTCGGGCATTAAGTTGTAATTGAGAGTTTAAATTGCTATGAGATTGCAATTATTGTAAAGGTTTGATTGTGAGCCTAAAAACACTGGGGTTAGGATTCAATTAAGGAATCCTTTATTGTATTGATTGTATTTATGATTAGTGGAACCCTAAGTTAAGAACTTAAGAGAAGTAGACATAGGTAAGAGTTAGTGTCAAACCGCTATAAATCGCACATGTTGCCAATTGCGCAGGGATTTCATTTGGTATTAGAGCATTGGCACTCATTTATATTAGAAGTAAAATTCTAGAATGAAAGATCCTATGGCAACCATTGAGAGTCAATCATTTATAAGACCCCCATTGAAAAGATCGATGGAACCAACTATCTGTATTGGAAGCATCAGATGGAGGTTTTCTTGGACAGCAATGGAATTGAATTATTCAACTTGATGGTAAATGAGTTATCACCTTAAACAACTACGATTGATGGTGTTGTTTCACTTAAAGCTAGAGAAAATTGAACTAAGGAGGAATTGAAAGTAAACTTTTAGAATAAGAAGGCAATGAATATACTATATTGTACTATAAGTTATGAGGAGTATGGACGAATATCACATTGTGTTATGGCAAAGCAAATATAGACTACTTTAGAGAGTTATCATGAAGGAACTAATCAAGTATAGAACAAGAAAATTCAACTATTGATATATCAATATGAGCTATTTATAATGAAGGCAAATGAGTTAATTTCCAAAATGTACAACCTACTCATTTTGATCACCAATGGCCTAATGAAGCTTAGCAAGATGTACCAAAAAGAAGACATCAACAATAAAATCTTGTAGGTTCTTCCTAAGAAGGATTTGGAGGCTAGAGTGACATCCATTAAAGAAGCAAACAACTTATTAGTTATGCTTATCAATGTACTTCTAGGGAAACTCCTTACATATGAGATTACACTAAGATAAGAGTTAAGGAAGACAAGCAGAGAAGGATTGCACTTAAGGCTTCAAAAGAAGAAGATGTCTCTTCCATAAGCGAAAGGAAGATCAATGATGAAGTAGCCCTCCTCTCCAAACGTGTCAAGACTCTTCTTATGAAGAAGAAGAAGTTTGGAAAGGATGGTAAGAAGCCATTCGAGCAAAGACGAGACTTAAACCAATGGGATAACTTTTAAAGAAATCAAGCCATTTGCTATGAATGCAACAAGCTGGGACACATGAGGAATGAATGCCCTCATCTCAACAAACCATCCAAGCCTTTCAAAAAGGGGGCATTGAAGGCTATGTAGGATGATGATAGTGAATTAAATGAGGAGGTGTCTGGTGATGAAGGAGCAACCAATCTTTGCTTCATGGCATTCTTGGATGATGAGGAAAACGATGAGGTAACAACATCATCTCAATCTTATTATAGCAATAATGAATATGATGATGATGATGATGAATGTGATGCATTAGATGAACTCCTATGAAAGTATGAAAACTTAGCTAGGAAGCATCAATCACTTAAAAGTAAGTATGCATCCATTTCAAAAGAGAAAAATGTTTTACAAAATGAATTTGATTCCTGTAAATTAAAACTTGAAAGCTTTGAAAAGGAAAACAAGCTTTTAAAGGATGAAATGCTAAGCTTTCAAAAGAAAAGGATTTATTGAAAGATAATTTGTCTAGGTTTGAACAAAGTGGTGTTAAAATTGATTGCATTTTGAAACACCAAAAACTTAGTGGTAATTAAGAAGGTATTAGGTTTAACCAAAACTCTTCTTACACCTCTAAAGGCATGATTTTTGCCAAAGCTTCTACTTCAATACAAAAACCAAAGGATTTTAAAAAGAAAAATGTTAATCTTAAAGTAAATAGAATGCATGCTAATAAGGTACATCATTGTTCATGTTCATGAAATTATAATCATTCTCATGCATCCAAAAGGAAATATGCTTCTAACCCCCAAGAAATCAAGTACATTTGGGTACTTAAAAAGAATTAAATGCATTTGTGTTTAATTGGTATGCTTGAGATCCAAGATTAGTAAAAATAAATGGTATCTCAATAGTGGATGCTCAAGACATATGACCAGCAATACAAACCTCTTCTTTAACCTTGAAAAATATGAGGGAGGTAATGTCACCTTTGGAGACAATGCCAAAGGTAAAGTTATTAGAATTGGTAAGTTTGGTAAGGATTTTAACTTTTCTATTAGCAAAGTTTTGTTAGCAGAAGGATTAAAATATAACTTATTTAGCATTAGTCAATTGCGTGACAATGGTTTTAAAGTTATTTTTGATCCTAAAGGTTATCTTATTTATAGGATTAGTGATGATAGGTTAGTCTTTCAAGAAGATAGAATAGAGAATATTTACATGATTGATTTAGACTCTGTTCCTAACAAAAATGTGAAATGTCTTATCTCTATAAGTGAGGATTCATGGCTTTGGCATAGAAGGCTCGAACATGTTAGCTTCAAAAGCATTGGCGATCTTGGGAAGAACGAACATGTGGTAGGACTTCCAAAGATCAAATTTGCAAAGGAAAAAGTGTCTAAAGCATGCCCAATGGAAAATAGGTAAAGTCCTCATTTAAGGTGAAAAATAAGGTAACTTCTTCTAAACCTCTTCAATTGTTGCATATGGATTTGTTTGGACCAACTAGAGTAGCTAGTTTATGTGGCATGCATTATGCACATATGATTGTTGATGATTACTCTAGGTTTACTTGGGTTTCAATTATAACTCATAAAGATAACGCATTCAATGCCTTTCAAACTTTAACCAAAAGAATGCAAAATGAAAAGGGTTATTATATCTCATAAATTAAGAGTGATCATGGAAAAGAATTTCAAAATGAAAGTTTTAAGTCCTTTTATGATTTGCATAGTATTCATTACAATTTTTCATCCCCTAGAACTCCTCAACAAAATAGGGTAGTTGAAAGGAAAAACCAAACTCTTTGTGACATGGCATGTATAATGCTTAATGAGTATCAATTACCATCTTACTTTTAGGCTGAAATGGTCAATACCGCTTATTATGTCATAAATTAAGTACATTTAAGACCAATTTTAAACAAAACTCCTTATGATCTATAGAATGGTAGAAAACTAAGAATTTCATACCTAAGAGTAATTGGTTGTAAGTGCTACATCTTAAATACCAATGATAATCTGAAGGTTTATTCTTAGGTTATGCAACATCTAGCAAGTTATATAAGGTCTTTAACAAATATTCTTTGGTTATAGAGGAATATATGCATGTTGTTTTTTATGAAACTAACTTCCTTGGTCAAAGAAAGGACATTGTTGATGATGATGCAAGAATCCTTTTGAAATAAAGGGAAGAGAATGAGAATGTACAAGAAGTTACACCTAAAGATGTTGATAAGGAAGAAGTGAATGATCTTCCTCCTCACCTAGCTGTAACCCACATTGAGCATAACCTTCCTAAGGAGTGGCAATTTCCAAAAGGGCACTCGAAGGAATAAATCCTAGGTGAAACATCAAAAGGGGTAACCACTCATTCTAAATTTAAAGACATACATAATAATCTTGCATTTATTTCTCAAATTAAACCTAAGAATGTGAATGGAGCCTTAGATGATGAGAGTTAGGTGTTATCTATGTAGGATTGAACTAAATTAGTTTAATAGAAATAATGTATGGACCTTAGTACCTAAGCCTAAAGATGCATCTGTTATAAGAACTAGGTGGGTGTTTAGGAATAAGCTTGATAAGAGTGGTGTTATAACTAGGAATAAAGCTAGATTAGTAGCACAAGGATATTATCAAGAAGAGGGAATAGACTTTGATGAAACCTTCGCACCTGTAGCTAGATTAGAGGCTATTAGAATGTTCTTGGTATATACATCTCACATGAACTTTAAACTTTTTCAAATGGATATGAAAAGTGCTTTTTAAAATGGTTTCATAAATGAAGAAGTTTATGTTGCACAACCCCCTGATTTTAAGGATTTTGAATTTCCAAACCATGTTTTCAAACTTACCAAAGCTTTATACGGCCTTAAAGAAGCCTCTAGAGCTTGGTATGATAGGTTGAGTAGTTTTCTCACTGATCATGGATTTGAAAAAGGCAAAGCAGACACAACACTTTTCATTAAGCACTATAAATATGATATCTTACTTGTTCAAATCTATATGGATGATATTATATTTGGTATTACTAATGATAAATTATACAAGGAGTTCTCTAAGGTGTATATAGGTAAAATTTGAAATAAGCTTGATGGGAGAGTTGAAGCATTTCTTAGGACTTTAAGTTAAGTAATGTGAAGATGGAATCTTCATCAATCAAGTCAAGTACACATAAGAAATGCTAAAGAAGTTTGGACTAGAAGATGCAAAACCGAGCAAAACTCCAATGAGCACTACCAAAAAGCTTTCCTTGGATGAAAGTGGCAAACAGGTTGATCAAAAGAAGTATAGAGGTATGATAAGTAGTTTGCTTTACCTAACTACTTTTAGGTCTGATATAATGTTTATTGTGTGTATGTATGCTAAATTTCAGTCATCTCCTAGGGAATTGTATTTGTGTGCTATGAAATGTAATTTCAAATGCTTGATTGGTACTATGCATTATGGTTTGTGGTATGCTAAGAATGATTCATTTGACTTGACTACTTATTCTGATGTTGACTTTACTGGGAATGTGTTAGATAGGAAAAGTACATTTGGTACTTGGCATTTCTTAGGGAATTGTTTGGTTTCTTGGTTCAACAAGAAATAGAATTATGTGTCTCTATTTACTGCTAAATCTGAGTATATATCCGTAGGTTATTGTTGTGATCAAGTACTTTGGATTCAATAACAATTAAGAGATTATAATGTCTATGTTTCATGCACCTTCATTAAATATGATAATACCAGTGCTATAAATTTTTCTAGGAATCCAATTCAACATTCTAAAACTAAGCACATAGATATTAGGCATCATTTTCTATATGATAATATGTAAAAAGGGAAGGTTGTATTAGAATTTATTGATACAACTCACCAATTGGCAGATATTTTTACAAAACCCCTGAGTAAAGAACGTTTAAAATTTATCAAACATGAGCTAGGAATGATATATGGTTCATTTTTAAAGTAGGTGTGATTGATGGACTTTAGAAATTTTAGGAAAAATCATAAAACTCTACAAAATTTTCTATTTTTCAGTTCCCGTATGCAGTACCTATTTTCATAAGCCCATACGGATCCCACTGCCTTAATTCCCATTTTTGTCTAATATCTCGTACATGATCTGAAAAACTGATTTTAAACATGATTTTTCAGTTGATGTTGGTTCTTGAGTTCTGATTTTCTCTGATTTCTCTCTTAAATCTTCACCAAATTTCATAAAGTTAGTCTCAAAACATTCCATATCCATTTGCCTACAATCCTTTCTTCCATTTTAGGTTAGTTTACTCTCAATTCTTTTATTTTTATTTTGAGTTTTAACTATTTTAATTCCATTTTTCTTTTTGATTTTTTTGCTTAATCTAGGCTATTTTAGCTCTAGGTTCTTTAAAGATAGTTGCTTAGGATTGTGTTGTGGTGCTTTATGTTAAATTTTATTGATTTTTGTGTAGGTACCTATTTTTAAGTTTTTCAAAAATTAGCCGAAACTCTGCTAAAATTTTGAAGAATCTTTTTTTAGCTAAATTGTCTATTTTTCATTATTTTCTTGATATGCCTACTCTTAAGTCTCATGATGGCTCTTTGTCTCAGGGACATAGAGTCAAATGCATAGTTCCTGTAGGCTCTAGCCCTCGTGGTAGCGCTACCTCTGCTTTTGCAATTAGGACTTCCATTTTGAGTGAGAAATTTTTTTTCTCACTCTTGTTTTACATGTCATCCTACTCTCTATCAGACCAGATTAGAGGATGATGTTATGCAGTATTTGGCCAATGTAGGTTGGTCAAATTTTGCATTCCTAGATAACCATTACATTTAGTCTGTAGCTCTAGAGTTCCTATAGACTTTCTCACTATCTACTTCTTATTATTGCACCTTCAAACTCTTTCATAGGCCCTATTCTCTTTCTCCAGTAGAGTTTGATGGCATCTTTGACTTCCATACTGATGGCATTTCTAATGCTAAATTCATGGTATTTGACCACAATGACTTTTGGAAGGAGATCACACTTGATACTCCTTTTCGTCCCTTAAGGCTTAAAGCCTCTTGTCTTAAGTCCCCCTCCCTCTATTGTTGTCATAGACTCATATCCTATTTGGTATTCAGGAGATATGAGTCTAATGACACCATTACTGGCCCTGACCTGATTTTTCTTTACTCCATAGTCACAAGTACCCCCATTTAGTCAAGACGTTGGCTTTAGACCTCTTTCCATGAGGTCAGCGTCTAGAAGTAGCCTGACATGGCTATTATTTTTGGTCATATCATTCACTAGATCTACTAGCAGTAGCATGCCTTTCCAACTTCTTTGCCCACTTCTGGACTGAAAGGTTCTAATCTAGACTTGTTGTTCATAGAGCACTCCATGCTCATTGAGTGTACTCTAGATGACGAGTTCATCATTCATACTGAGTACATTTCTCGACGACTTGACCATCTTCAGTATTTATCTCTATAGACGACGAGCTGTAGAGATTTATCAGTACTTCCAGGTACCACTTCTTGATAATACACCTACAAAGTGGCTTGACCCTACAGACCCTTCTACTGACGCCTCATGCTAGGCGACTCTGAGTAATAAATGATGGTGTCACTTCTAGGGTGGATCTTCCTCATCTTCTATTGTTCTTGATCCCTCTACTCTGGGTGCCACTTCCACTCTTGCTCCAGCTACTGCTGCATCCACTGATTCTATCTCTCAGTAGCTTGCTATTATCATTTCTTGGCTGAATTGCTTAGATGCTTTTAAGCAACTGTCGCACCCTAAATTTTGAGTCTCTCGGGCCAATTAGGGCAAACCGGGTCTATTCCATCATTGTCTTGCCTTTATGGGCGTTCCTGGTTCACCCTGGTGTGGTTTAGGGCTTGGTTTAGGGTTGCCTGGGGGCATTTTTACCATTTTGGCCACTTACCCATTCGGGTAAGTCAAGAGGCCGATTCAGGTATGCAACATACCCGATCGGGTATGTTGTTTACCCGAATCGCCTCCTCAACATACCCGTTCGGGTATGTTCCCCAATCTGTTATAATTTGAATGGCAGTTACTTTTGGCGAGGGGAGCAATTAGTTTAGGTTGAATATGATTTTCTCTCAATTTTCAGAAAAGAACGCGATTTGATTGTTGATTTTACTTTGAAATTTGATTGAATCTAATTGAATTTGATTAAAACTAGCTAGGATTTGATTAGTTTTAGCAAAATACCTAAACACCTAAGCATTTT
>CANYBF010663889.1:0-10526 GCA_948192965.1 Dalechampia spathulata
TTAGGTACCCAAATGTATTTGGGTCCTTAGAGGTTAGAAACATTCACATCATCATTCCAATGCATTTTTCTAATAAAACATCTATTGGTTGCATGCCCCTTTTTATTGCAATAATGACATACAACATTTCTAAACCTAGAATGATTATGTACATATTTCTTTCTAAATGCATGTGAATGACTATGATTGTATGAACAGGAACATGAATAATGATGCACCTTATTAGCATGCATATGCGCTTTATGAGTTTTAGGATGAACATGTTTCTTTTTGAAATCATTTGGTTTTTGTTGTGATGTAGAAGCTTTGATAAAAACCATACCCTTAGAGGTGTAGGAGGAGTTTTGATTAAATCCAATACCCTCTTTATTACTACTAAGTTTTTGGTGTTTTAAAATAGTATCTATCTTAACCTCTCCTTGTTCAAACCTAGACAAGTTATCTTTTAACAAATCATTTTCTTTTGAAAGTTTGGCATTTTCATCCCTTAAAAGCTTATTTTCTTTTTCAAGGTTTTCAAGTTTTGTTTTATAAGAATCAAATTCATTTTGTAAGACATCTTTTTCTTTTATAATGGATGCATGTTTACTTTTAAGTACTTAATGCTTCTTGGCTAATTTTTCATACTTTTCTAACAATGCTTCTAATA
Source organism: Dalechampia spathulata (assembly GCA_948192965.1). Taxonomy (NCBI): domain Eukaryota; kingdom Viridiplantae; phylum Streptophyta; class Magnoliopsida; order Malpighiales; family Euphorbiaceae; genus Dalechampia; species Dalechampia spathulata. Next base: position 650 of record CANYBF010663889.1, read on the forward strand.
CACCACAATCATCATCATCATCAAGCTCATCATTACTATAATAAGATTGAGATGATGTGGTTACCTCATCATTTCCTTCATTATCCAAGAATGCTATGAAGCAAAGGTTGGTTGCTCCTTCATCACTGGACATCTCCTCATTTGATTCACTATCATCATCCCATGTAGCCTTCAATGCCTTCTTTTTGAAAGGCTTGGATGGTTTATTGAGGTGAGGGCATTCATTCCTCATGTGTCCTGGCTTGTTGCATTCATAGCAAATGGTTTGATTCCCTCGTGGATTGTCCCTTCGATTGAATTCCCTTCTTTGCTCGAATGGCTTCTTGCCATCCTCTTCAAGCTTCTTCTTCTTCATGAGAAAATTCTTGACAGGTTTGGAGAGGAGGGCTACTTCATCATCAATGTCCCCTTCACTGGTGGAAGAGGTATCTTCTTCTTTTGAAGCTTTAAGAGCAATTCCTCTCCGCTTGTCTTCTTCTACCCCTTGCTTAAGAGTAATGTCACATCCTGAAACGAGCACACACTTTGCATTCATGATATTGCTTGAAATGATATGTTTTATATGTTATTGGTGTGAAAATGATGTGAGATTATGATTATGATGATGAGTCTATGATAAGATTAGAGTATATAGCTTTAAAGTTGAAGATTGGAATTTTGACAAAAACAACTGAAACGACCCTTGAATGGCACTAAATTGATGATTTTTATGTTAAAAACATTGAATTTGATTGATTAACTGTGCTCAAAGTGCTTGTGTTAACTTAAATTAGATATTTACAAAAGTTAGCAAAATTGAAATTTGGATTAATTATGATGTCATAATTAGGTGATGATGTAAGTGAATGAAATTAAATTAATGATTCTTATAAAATAAGCAATTATGAATTAATAATGTCTTATTAAGTTTATATAATAAAAATTTTAAATATTAGAAATGTATAATTAGTAATTTTCATTATGATGTCACAAGTGAGAAAATAAGAAAATTAATGTTATGGAAGATAATAAATAGATAAATATGAATGGAAATGGAATAATTAAGAATATATTTTAAATATAATAATTAAATGGAAGTGGGATTGATATTTCTAAAAGTGTATAGGTAATTGGAAAAGTAGTATGGGAAATGGTGTTAGTGGATGGAGAGAGAGTGTAGGACTATTAATTTAATTGGTTTAGAGAATTGATGGATGGTAATTATAATTCAAATAGAAGATATTAGAGTATATTTTTAATGTATAAAATGAAATTTAAGTTATGATTGGAGGATTTAAAAATAAATTTAAGAAAATAATTAAGTTTAGGGGCTAAAAGGGGTAGTTTGGAGTAGTTTAAGGACTTAAATGGGAATTTTTCCAAATGAGACTTAATTTATCCAAAATTTCCCTTCATTTGAATCTCGTTTCATTAAATTATTTGCTTCTGCCCTCATTTGGCCAAAACAAAACACTCCCCATCTCTCACTTCTCTCTTAACCTTTTATTCTTTTTTCTAAAGCTTATCTTCTTATCCTTATCTTTCTTCTCTTGGCTCTTATTTCTTCATTTTCTTTCAAACTAGCCAACTTCTTATTCATTTCTTCTTCATTTTTCTTCTATAACTTCATAATCTTACAAGTTTTAAGCAAAATATTTAAGTTCAAGACAAGATAAATCCATTTTCTTCTTGTTTCTTTATGAAAGCACATGTATCTTCTTCAAGTAAGCAAACACCACAAGCTCTCCTCTTCTTTTTGCTTGGTTTTTCAAGTTTTAAGCCAATATAGTGTTGGATCTTCAAGTCAAGGTCAAATACATGCATGTTTGGGTTCATTAAAAGAGTGACCAAAGTTCTTTCTTAACGATTCTTAAGTGTAAGTAGCAAATCCTCATGTTTTGAGTTTTTCCTTAAGAAACTGAAACTTTTATGACTTAAATCTTCTTTATATGGTTAGATCTAACTTATTTTAGTGCATGCATATGGATTAAGATTGTATATCTACAAAGAGGAAGCAAAAAGGTGGGGAACCATATCAAATTTGGAGCTTAAGAACAAAAAGGGTCATTTTTAGTGAAGATTGGATTTATATAGTTTGAAAGGTGAGTTGGTAAGTATGAAATAGTATTAGATATATGTGTTTTATGAATTTTTGATGGATTTAAGTTTCTGGCCAAATGGTAAATAGTTTCTATGATGAGTTTTGATTTTGTTTTGATGATTAGAAGGCTTAGGATTGTAAGATACAAGTAATAAAGTGTTAAGTAGTTTATGTAGGTGTGTTATGTTGCTTGCTTCACCTTGGCTGGATCATGCAATGAACATATTAATGGTTAGTAAGCTTAAAATGTGGTTTAAGTGATAATTTATGAAAAATAGAAGATTATTAGCAAAGAAGATAAGAAAAATCAAGCCTAAGATAAGTTAAAATGGATGAATTAAGGCTTATTGTCACTTAAAGAATATATGTGTGAGCACCCAGTTTCTGCCGGAGACCAGAGTGAGGCTTGCGATGCTCATGGACCGAGAACCGCACTTGGAGTGAAAGCGCAGTCTTCCTAAGGGGTTTTGATGTGTGTCAATTTGCATGATTGTTCTTGCAGTTTTAGTTAGTTTCTAATGTTCCAATTATTGTGTTTTTGCTTTGAATTAGTAGAATTTGATGATTTTATTGAAGTGTGTAGCAATATGGAAGCAACCAAGAGAAGTGAAGAGTTTTGGGGCATTTCAAGTCAAGTCACAATCGTGACATCCAAAGTCATGATCGTGATAGAAAGAATGCAAGGAAGACACCCCCAAGCAAGTCACGATCATGACATTCAAAGTCACGATCATGACAGAAGCTAAGCCAAGAGGAGTAGAGCCAAACCAAGTCAAGTCACGATCGTGATAGAAGGATTGAAGCCTGAGTACATTCAAGCAAGCAAGTCACAATCGTGATTTCTCAATTATAAGCCCTTTTAAGTACAAAATCTGCAGTAGATTGAGGGGGAAAAAGGGATCCATGAGGGGAACAAAGATAAAAAGCTTTAATGGAGACCTCATGGGCAAAGCAATTAACAAAATGGGAAAAAAATGCAAACAAATTGGAGTTAAAGTTGGAGGACCCCCACTCAAAGCATAAAAAAAGGATGACATCTAGGGTTAAGGCATTCATCATCTACACCAACAGCTTCTGGGTTTTTTTTAGCAATTTTGTATAATGTTCTTCTTTGTTCTTCTTGTATCTTCTTTCTCAGCCATGAGTGGTTAAGTACTTTATGTAGGATTTGAATTTTGAATCCCTTTTTGGGATAGCTGTTATGTTTGTGCTTATTAACATTGCTATGAATGTTTAATTCTAAAGTTTGATTTTGGGAACAAACCTCTACTGTGTAATTACAACGAGAGTTGGATTATAGAATGCTTATTCATTGCAAGATGTTCAAATCTAAAGGTTAGTTTTCTAATTGATTACTTAAGCTCTGTGATTGCAGCGAGAGTTGGATCATGGAAAGCTTACTCATTCTGGTTAGGGTAGTGTGTAAGAGAGATCTTCATACCTTTAATCCTATATGATTGCTGGATAGTCTCCCTAATTGGAGGACCCTGATTGTGACTAAGGATTTTGAAGATTAGAGTGAGGTTTAGTTGATTTCACTTCGAGAGAAGGAATTTGATGCAGTAGGATATCTTGGGTAGCAATAAGCACATGTGCGGTTATCCTAACTTGGTGATGATGATTTCAAGTCCTATGTTTCACATCAACTATTTTACTCTTTAGTTCAAACCCATTTTCATCTTTTTACTTGCATGTCTTTGCAACTACCTACTTCTAAAACACCAACCTCTTATCCTCGCCTAAACAAACCAGAAATCTAGGTAGTGGTGGATAAATCACTAAATCCTTGTGGGATCGATATCTTACTATAGCTCTCTATAAACTTGTAGTGAAGTAGTGAATAAAACTACTGTCATCAAAAGAGCGATCAAGTTTTTGGCACCGTTGCCGGGGATTTACGTGTTTAACATTGCTACAAAGAGAGTAAAGTTTGATTTAAGAATTTTTTATAATTTTTTTTTGTTGAGTTGTGTAAGTGTATGATCAAGAGAACCAAGAACTCTAAATCAGCGGTTGTAGAAGCTAGCGAAGATCCAACAAGGCTTGAAAGAGAAAATGAAAGAATTGCTCAAGATAAAGTTGTGCAACAAACTACAGCAGAAATGGTAAAAGAACAGAGAACTCTGATGGATGTGGTCAGACCTGGTTTCTATGCTAACCAATAAAGCATCATGAGACCAGTAGTTGCAGCCAATAACTTTGAGATCAAGCCAGCTCTACTGCAGATGTTGAAGTCTTCGGTACAGTTTTTTTGGTTTACCAAATGAGGATCCTAATGCTCATATCTTAAATTTTTTGGAGATTTACGATACCTTCAGGTACAATATGGTGACAGAGGATGCTATAAGGCTAAGGCTATTCCCATTTATGCTGAGGGATAAAGCAAAGATTTGGCTGAATTCATTGACCCCGAGGTCAATTACAACTTGGGACTAGCTGGTGTAGGCATTTTTAGCTAAATACTTTCCTTTGGCAAAGACTGCAAAGATCATCAAGGAAATCACCAACTTCCAGCAGATAGATAGTGAGTCCCTATATGAAACATGGGAAAGATTCAAGGAGCTACAAAGGAAGTGCCCTCATCACAACTTACCGATAAAGTTACTGCTCCAGACATTTTACAATGGAGTGAACACCACAACCAGAGGGACCATTGATGCAGTAGCTAGAGGGTCCTTGATGAAAAAGATGATAGAGGCAGCATATGAACTGCTGGAGAAAATGGTAGCTACCAATGCACTTTGGGCATCAGACAGGGCTAAAATAGTAATTAAAGAACAAAAAGGAGTTTTGTCACTTGATGCTATTAGTGCTTTGTAGGCTGAAGTTGCAAACTTGATAAAGCAAATCAGCAACCTATCAAAAGTGTCCAGTTTATGTGAGCTATGCGGACAAGCAGGATATGTGGTTAGTGAATGCAATGCATGTGAAGCCATGGAACAGGTTAGCTTTGTGGGCAATATGCCACACTCTATGGGAAGACAAGGTAACAATCCTTACTCTAATACATATAACCTGGGATGGAGAAACCATCCAAAATTTTCTTGGAGTAATAATGCAGGAAATATGCAAAAGCCATAGCAACCAATTCCTCCTCAGCAAAACAGTTTCGAATCCAAAATGGAGAAATTTATGGAGATGCTAGGAACCAAATTGACAAGCCAGGAGGAAACACAGAAGATAATGGAGGCCAAGTTTGATCAAATCACAAAGAACCATTCCTCCTTTATCCACAACCTAGAGGTACAAGTGGGGCAGTTGGTAACAGTAATAGCACAAAGGAACCTTGGAGGACTTCCAAGCAATACCGAGCCAAACCCCAAAGAGCAAGTCAGTGCAATCCAGCTAAGGAGTGGTAAGGAGCTTGTCAGTAAAGGTAAAGAGCCCACTAATGATAATGTTAAGTACAGGAGTGAGGAAAGGAAGAAGAACAACAATGACACAAGAACTTCATGTTCTGAGAAAGAAGGAAGCCACTGTCATGATCGTGATAATGAAAGTCACGATTGTGACTTTGAAGCCAAGAAAAGAAAAGAAAGGGAATAAGGGCCATGTAAGTATATGCCACCCATACCATTTTTGCAAAGGCTAATATAATCAAAAGAAAATGAAAAATTTACTGTATTTGTGAATAAATTGAAAAAGTTGAGAATCAATGTTACATTTGCTGAGATGATTTAGGATATTCCAAAATATACAAAATTCTTAAAGGAAATCCTAACACATAAGCGCACGATTGATGACACACAACCGGTCTCATTAACTGGGAACTGTAGCTCAATTTTATCAAGCAAAATTCCATCCAAGTTGCAGGATCCATGTAGTTTCACTTTGACATGTAAAGTAGGGGATATGGTTTTCAACAAATGTTTATGTGATTTAAGCATAAGTATGAACTTGATGCCATATGCCATTTTTCAGAAGCTAGGGATTGGAGAAATCAAGACCACATCAATGGTAATACAATTAACAGATTAGTCGATGAAGAAACCATTTGGAATCATTGAGGACGTGCTAGTTAAGGTGGATAAATTCACCATTCCAGTGGACTTCATGGTGCTGGATTACAATGAAGATGTCAATTGTCCCCTGATTCTAGGAAGACCTTTCTTGAACACAGAAAGAGCATTAGTGGATGTGCTTGTAGGAAAACTCACTCTCCGAATTGGTGAAGAGCGGCTGGAGTTCAGTATGAAGAAGCCAATGAAACGGCAAATGGAAGGCGAGGTGTGCATGAAAGTAGACATAATTGATGAATGTGTGTCCACTACCTTGAATGAGGAAGTGCAGAATGTCACAATAGTAGAGGAGCCCAAGATAGTAGGTGAGGAATGTATTGAGTCACCTAAAGCAGAAATTCTGGTAAGAGATGCTAACCCTACTCCCCTTCCATTGAAAAACCACCAGTTTTAGAACTGAAAGTCCTACCTAAACACTTGAGGTATGCTTTTCTAGGTCACAACGAGACATTGCCAATTATTACCTCTAATAAGCTGACCTTGGTGCAGGAAGACAAGTTGGTCAAGATGGTATGAAAGCACATTCAAGCTTTGGGGTGGTAGCTATCAGACATTAAGGGAATCAACCCAGATATGGTCATGCATAGGATCAACCTAGAAGAGGACAGCAGGCCTGTTCGTGAGAGGCAAAGGAGACTCAACCCCAATATGCAAGAAGTTGTAAAAAAGGAGGTAATCAAGCTGCTAGATGTAGGTATTATCAATCCTATATCTGATAGTTAATGGGTGAGTCATGTCCAATGTGTGCCTAATAAAGGAGGCATGACTGTGATAGAACGTCAAAGGTATAAGAGGATTCCTTGGACATACGGGGTTCTACCGCCATTTTATAAAAAATTTTTCTATTATTGCTAGACCCTTGATGAGCTTGTTAGTCAAGGATGTTATATTTGATTTCAATGTTGAGTGTTTGAATGCTTTTAATACTCTGAAGCATGCTTTAACCACAGCCTCGGTGTTAACCTCACCAGATTGGTCTTTGCCTTTCGAAATCATGTGTGATGCTAGCGATTTTGCTCTAGGATGTGTATTAGGGCAGAGAAAGGATAAGAAGCTGCATGCCATTTATTACGCTAGCAGAACATTAACTGGACCATAATTGAATTACACAACCATGGAAAAAGAGCTTATAACGGTAGTCTTTGCATGTGATAAATTTAGATCTTATCTTTTGGGTTCTAAAGTTATTATATTTATTGACCATGCTGCTTTGAAGTATTTGTTTGCAAAGAAAGATGCAAAGCCAAAACTGATTAGATGGGTGCTGCTACTTTAAGAATTCAATATTGAAGTCAAAGACAAGAAGGGCGCTAAAAATGCAGTCGTAGGCCATTTATCGTGACTCGAGAAGGATGATGATGCTGTTGGAGGAAAAGCTGAGCCTATTAAGGAAGAATTCCCAGATGAGTCTGTGTTTGTGTTACAGAAAAAGGAACTTCCTTAGTATGCAGACATGGCTAATTACTTGGCCTGTGGTTAATGCCCTCTAATGCTTCATATCAGCAGTGGAAGAAGTTTTTTGCCAACCTAAAAAATTATCACTAGGAGGAACCATACTTATTTTGCCAATGTGCTGATGGAATAATAAGGAGATGTGTTTCGGAGGAAGAAATATTGCCTATACTAACATAATGTCATAATTCATCTTATGCAGGGCATTATGGTGCTAATAAGATGACCAGCCGGGTGCTGGAATGTGGCTTCTTTTAGCCAACGGTTTTCAAAGATGCAAGGAATTATGTGCCTCACTATGACAAATGCCAAAGAATAGGAAACATCTTCAAGAGGGATGAGATGCCGTAATCTTCCATTTTAGAGGTTGAAATATTTGATGTGTGGGGCATAGACTTCATGGGGCCATTTACCACATCCAGGGGAAACAAATACATATTTGTGGGAGTTGATTATGTCTCCAAATGGGTTGAAGCAGTTGCAAGCCCCACCAATGATGGCAGAGTGGTTAGCAAGTTCATTAAGAAGCTGTTCGCCAAGTTTGGGGTCTCACGGATACTCATCAGCTATGGGGGGATACATTTCTACAATGCTAAATTGGAAGCTCAGCTAAAGAGATACAACATTTACCATAAAATCTCTACAGCATACCATCCACAGACCAGCGGTCAAGTGGAGGTGGTGAATCAAGAGCTTAAGAGAATCCTGGAAAAAGCAGTCAGTGGTTCCAGGAAAGATTGGGCAGCTAGATTGGATGATATGCTATGGGCATATCGGACAATATTTAAGACTCCTATAGGGATAACCCCCTATAGAATGGTCTATGGGAAAGCTTGTCATCTACCTATAGAGTTGGAGCATTACACTTATTAGGCAATCAAGCACCTAAATTGCGATTTGAAGAAGGCAGGTAAGAAGAGACTGCTGCAGCTACAAGAATTAGAGGAATTAAGGCATCTGATATATGAGAATGCTAAATTGTATAAGGAAAGGACCAAGTAGTGGCATGATGCATGCATCAAGGTAAAAACATTTAATGTAGGTGATAATGTGTTGCTATTCAATTCCAGGTTGATGCTATTCCCTAGAAAACTAAAATCAAGATGGAGCGGTCCCTTTGCAGTATCCCAAGTCTTTGATAGTGGAGCTTTGGAACTACTGAACGACAGAGGAAAGACCTTCAAGGTGAATGGTCAAAGATGTAAAATTTACCTAGGAGGTTTGGTTCGTAAACCAACAGAGGTAACACCTTTGAATTAGGTCCAACGACAGGTAAGGTCCAACTGATGACCTTAAACTTAGCATGTTTATGCACTTTAAATTATGTGCACAAGTTTTTATTATAATTGAGATATTTATTAGGGGTTATGATGTGTTGAATTCATAATTTTAAAAAATGATAATTTGTAGTTAGTTTTTGTGTGCATTGATCTTTAGGAAAAAAAAGGCTCATAAAAATGCAATGAACATGACAAATAAGGGAAGTAACGATCATGACATTGCAAGTCACGATCGTGATAGAAGGTTGAGCATGTGACAAGCTGAGAAAAATTGAGTTTAAGGCAAGTCACGATCGTGACATTGCAAGTCATGATCGTGACAGAAAGTTTGGTAAACGAGCGAAGGGTAAGCAAAATACTCTAAGGTAGGTCATGATCGTGATATTCAAAGTCACGATCATGACAAAAACTCGCTAAGGTAAGTCATGATCGTGACTTTCAATGTTACGATCGTGATAGCAACTAGCATAACTCACAGCCCAGAATTTGTTTCAAAGTATAAAAAGGGAGAGTAGGCTTCAAAACATAACTCCTCACTTGCCCACAACCTCAAAACCACTCCCCCTTCTCCCCAAACAAGATTTCTTCAATTTCTTGCCATTCTCATATTAGATTCTTCATTTTTTCTACAATTTTCCTATTCCTCCTTTCACAAGTAAGTCTCTCTCTCTCTCTCTCTCTCTCTCTCTCTCTCTCTCTCTCTCTCTCTCTTGTTCTTGATTATTGGTTTTTGGGCGTTTAAGGTTTTGCTTAAGGAAATCTTACATGTTGTTTTGATAGTGTTTTAAGGGGGTTTTATTTAATTTTCTCATGCTTAGGTTGTGATTTTGCCACTAGATGATGAGTTTTCCAAATTCCTTCACAAGAATGAAAAAGGGGGAGAATAACATTCAAAAGTCATGACCGTGTGATTACTAGTTATTATGTTGTTTATTTGAGTCTTAATATTGTGATTTTTATATGTTTAGTCTTAGTTTTCTATAAGTTTTTATGAAGTATTATGTCTATTTTAGTTACTTTGCTATTTCTTTCTAACTTTGTTTGCA
>CANYBF010663946.1:0-17011 GCA_948192965.1 Dalechampia spathulata
TAATATAAAAATATAATATTATTATAATCAAAATATTATAATAATATTAATAATAATATTATTTTTTTACTATTATTACTTATTTTTAATATTACAAATAATTAATGTTAATATTATTCATTTTAATATTCTTAATACCAACAATAATTAATTTTAAAATTTGTATCCAATTTTTATTATTAAATAAATTTAATCATTATTTAATCATTATCTTTTATTATTAATAATATTATAAAATTAAATTAATCATTACCATATCATTATATATATATTTATATTAATAAATTATTATTTATTAAAATAAATTATTATTTATTAAAACATTTTTTAATAAGCATTATGGGAATTTTGGGAGGATGGAACATGGCCGCCAGTTATAATGACGGCCAACATTACTCACTTGCCACTCGCCGGTCATGCATGCCACATAAGCTAACCGCTGATAACACTAGCGGTCAACTTCAATTTTATACCAATTCCAGAAATATATTTTTTTTCATCCCAAATCTAGATTTTTCAATATTAAAAACACCAAATATAGAAATTGCCCTTGGTTAAGATGCGAGTTAAGGGATTGGTGGTAGGTGTGAGGGGCTTGGCAGAGGTAAAGATGGCCGCCGTTAAAAGCAGCGGAAAAAAACACGTGTAATGCCATATCATGGTCCTTTTGTGAATGAGAATTTTCTTCTCATTCACATTAAATTTGGATTTTCATTATTTTTTGCCCGAAATTGCCCGTTTATGGGTAGTTATACGCTAAAGTACCCTTTTGCTATTACACCATGGATAGATAAAAAAAAAAAATTCAAACGTTGATATGTTTTTGCCTTTGTCAATAAATCTATTGATTTTTTTTAAAAATAAACTAAAATTAAAAGTTTCAATATAATTTTAATCGATGTTCCATGTATTTTGATAACCTTAGAAGATTAATCCATGGACTGAACTTTTTCAAGCCCACCTCAATTCTAAATTTTATAAATCATAATATTCAATGGACTATTTTTTAGTGGCAATTAGCTGCTTAAAAATTTTAAAATAATGTAATAAATACTAATTATGGTATTAAATATCGTCATCTCTTTTTTTAATCACAATCATCATTATTATTAATCTTGATCGATGATTTAGTGATCTTCAATCATTGCTACCGATCATAGCTAATTAAAAAACATAGTAAAAATTATCACAATACAAAACAATATATTAATAAGCAAAAAAATGATATTTTTCTTTATTTTAAAAGCTGATTGTTTATACATATTTGATTGTTTGAATTTTTTAAATCAATATATTATTTTAGAAATATGTATAGCATACATATATTATATAATATATATTGATAAATAATATATATCATAGAAAAATGTATGTATTAATTAATATGTCATATATGATATCTAACAATAAATAAAATAAAAAATTAAAAAATTAAAAAAAAAAAATATCGAAACAATTAAATGAAGAAAATAGAAGACAAACAAATGTTATAAGAGTGAGAGACAATGAGACCTTATATTCTACGGAATTTAAGGTGCGGATAAAATTCATTTAACAGATTTTGGAATTCAAGTTTGAAATTTAATGTACAACCACTTAAAACAAAATCAATAAAATACATAAAAATGTTTTGATTAAAAGCCTCATCAAATAGCAAAGATTGGCGTACAAGAATATTTAATATCTCATCATTTCATTGCTCCTACATGGCTAACAATGTTGCATTGGATTGGATGAATGTCATCAAGAGTTCAGTTACCATGACAATGGTGATATCAAAAATAATAAAAGCTATTTTATGTACATATCTTGGAAAAGAGAAAATTAAAAATGGACAAAAGGTTTATATCTTTTAAAACAGGCGGAGTTTGAAGGATGAGTCTGTTGATAGTTGTGGATTAAAGTTAATGGAATCCTCTTGCACCTCTTGATTGATAGAGTTCCAATCTGCTCTTAGCATTTGGTAAGAGTGATTCGATGGTTGGTTCTTGAGCCAAATGTGCTTGTTTTGATGACCATTCTAGCACAATAAGCACCTCTTCATTCGCAAGAATCTCACTATCTGGGCAATTCAATGAAATGTAGCATAGCAGAATGAGTGAAGGAATTTGAACCATTTGTTCACCAAAGTACACCAACTGAATCAAATGCTTGGCTCCTCCTTCACTTATAATTACCTTCGAATGATTCACGCACAGGAAATTATCTATGCTCGCAAACTTAATAAGCGCAACCACCGCTTCTGCCATGATTTCAGGTTCCTTTTCATCTAGCAGTTTCACTAATGGTGGGATGATTCGGGTTTCAGTTGCCCGAAATGTCCTTGCCAAGTTTCCAATCGCTTTGATGCAGGGTATTAGGAGGTCTGAATCTGCTTTTCCTATTATTTTCAGTAACTGATCAACCACTGCTTTGGCAGCTTGGGATGTAGGCTTGAAAGCTGATCGTCTCAACTCGGGAGTTTGCTCGGCTACGGCTGTGATTTCCATCAACGCCATTGCAGAATAGCTTTGGACTTCATCAGGACCTTTCTCCAACAAAATTGCGAAGCATAACAAAGCTCTGGACTCTGTTATGCTTCGACATACGGTAACATTTCCTACACAGAGTTGCCACAACGCCCTTGCTGCCATTGCCTTCATCTGGACTTTTGTCTCCGGATCTTCGAATTCCCTACCTTTGATGCTAGTTCCAGTAAAAACTTGATGGTGCTGGTGACCATGTTGTCGTTGTTGTTTCGGGTTGTTAGCGTTAGGAGACGCGCTTTTTATTGCCATGGTGTTGGTAACAACATTGTGTATTTGGTCAGGAGTGGAATTATTTATTGGATGAGAAATTCCGGAGTTTTCAGATTCATGCTCCTTTTTCTCATTTGGATCAGAATTAGGATTGTTATTTGCCATAACAACTGAATGAATTGATGACATAGTTTGCTTGCTTACAATCGCATATTTACTATGTTCTTGAACCGTTTCGAAAGCGAGATGACTAACAAGAAACCGAATGACGTTATTTTGCTCAAAATGGTCTTGACAACTTGGATGATTGCCAGCCAATTCAGAAACAGCCCAAGCCACCACTACTTGAACCTTCATATGACCTTCTTTGAGGATTTTCGCAAACACATTGCAAGCCCCGGCATTCACAATCTGTTCGACGCTTTCCGGATCACGTCCCAATAACCCAATTGCTCTTACAGCATTTTCTTGACCTTCCATTTTCCCTTCTTTAGCCAACTTCAATAATGGAGGAACACCACCTTCTTCAATAATCAACTTCCCGTACCGATCATTATCTCTAGCCAATGACACCAACGAAGCCGCCGAATCTGATCTCTCCTCCAATGACCCAGTAAAAAGAATCGCTACTTGTTCCCATATAAGACATAAAATAGGCTCATTGGAAGCAATAGGAGGCAATCCTAAATACTCATCATCTCGATCTTCAGCCGACGCTGAAACACGCAGAAGCCAAGAAACATCGCCGATGGAATTCTCGAGCTGAATGGATGTTTTCCGGAAGGCGCCAGAGGGGATGATGGTGAACATCCGTTTCATAATTCCGGTGGCTCGGCATTTGATGACAAGAACAAGTGCTTTTTCAAGAACTTGCTCGGTGTCATCGACGATACGTCTTGTAGGACGTTGATAAATGTCATTGCTAGCACGAGCGACTTGTCGCAAAAGGGTCGCTAGCTTCTCTGTTTTGGCTTTGATCTCGAAACAATCTTGTTTGAACGATTGTGCCTCGTCGGCTGATTTTGTAACTTGGTCAGCTAATTGTATTGGCCTTGCCAAGATCTCTTTAACAATATCCGCCATGGCCAAGAAAGCTTACTAAAGCTCATAGAATTTAAGAACGAAACAGGGTTTGATATACCCACAAAAGCAAATATCAAGAATCAAAAATTCCTGAAACGGAAATATCATGAAGATGAAGCATGCAGTTCTTGGTACGTCTTTCTATTTAGCTTTTTCGCACAGGTTTCCTTCTGGAGATTCAAACCAACTAAGTTATAGGTTTTCTCCATTAGTGGGGCGAGGACGAGGAGGTGGTGGTGGTGGGTACGGCGGAGGAGGTGGATAGCTCCGCCGGTCGAATTTGAGTAGAGAGAAGGAGAGGAGTTTTGTAATGGTCAAACGAATTTTTCTCCAATATTTATTCTAAGGAAAGGTAAACTGGCGCTCTTATTTACGTTGTATTAATAGGAAATGAATTTTTTTTACTTTTTTTTTGTTTTTGTTTTTGTTTTTTTGCTATGCAAGAGTACTAAAGCTTACGGGTACAAATGAATTCTACTCAAGTTTTTCAAATCAGTTTTAAATGTATTTAATAAATATAAATTATAAAATAAATTATTTTTTATTTAAAAAATCAAAATTTATTAATAAAAATATTATATTTCATAAATATATATAATTGTATATTAATAGTTAAATTAAAAATATTTAGATATATATCTAAAATTAAATGATTTTTACATAGATTAATGAGTTAGCTTAATAAGTTTTTTTTATTGATTCAATGAATTTAATGAATTTAAAAAATACAATTATCATCTTGCTTAAACTTAATTAATTTATTAAATAAACTTTATTAAATATGTTTAAATAAACTTTTGTTAAATCTAATATGTCATGTACACTTGCCACAAGCAAAGGAACCACAGAATGATTGGTTATCATTGTAATTGACTTATTATTTTCCTGATGCATGATTGATGAATGTGATATTTTTCTAATTTATGTTGGTGGACTCTCTAGATGAGGTATATAATCTAGAGAGAGAGATAGACTGTATTTTATTGATTTTGGTACAGTAAAGTGAACACAAGATTTTTCTCTCAAATCTCTTCATGGTATCAGAGCACTAACTTCCATGATTATAGAGAAATCAATCTCAAAAATAGATGTAAGACGATGATGGTACAATGACAAGAAAAAAATACAACTAGTCCATACTTTCTTCATCCAAATGAGAATCTGGTGTTGGTATTAGTTTCTGTACCTTTGACTGGAAGGAATTACTATGTCTGGTCAAGAGGAATGAAAATGACACTTTTATCCAAGAACAAACACAAGTTTGTTGACATATCAATTCTAGTATTGCCATCAATAGATATGATGTTTATTGCATGGGAAAGATGCAATAATATGATGGTAACTTAGCTCTTGCATTCATTAACACCTTTTATTGCATAAATCATAATTTCAATGGACTATGTAGTAAATATCTAGATTGATCTTGAGGCACATTTCTCATAAGGTAATGCTATTCAAATCTCAGATCTGCAAGATGAAATTTATTCATTGAGACAAGGATCACTGAATGTTACAAAATATTTTACTTAACTTAAAATGCTTTGGGATGAGTACAATAACTTGTGCCCTTTGATATCTTGTAGTTATGATCCAAAATGCAAGTGCAATGCATTACCAGTAGTCAATGGATACAAAGAGATTATGTTATTAGGTTTTTGAAAGGACTTAATAATAGCTTTACCAGTGTGAAAACTTAAATTTTGTTGATCAATCATTTACCGAGTATCAATAAGGTCTTTACCATGGTAATACAGAATGAAAGACAATTGGGATTGAATCAAGTCATTGTACCATAAGAAATAACTATTTTTTACAACAATAGAAACAATACGCAATCAATTAGATTAAGAACCAACATAAGAACTTTCATTAGAGGAAAGAAACCAATATACACCTATTATGGACAGATAGGACATACTATTGATCATTGCTACAAGAAACGTGATTTTCTTATAGGATATGAGCCTAAATATAGACAAGCCAATATGGTTATACACTATGGAACTAAAGGATGCAATTTGGGAAATGTTTCAACTATGGAAGGGAAATCTTTGGTAGATTATATGAAATCAGATAAGGATATGATTTTTACTCAAGAATAGTATCAAAAGTTATTATAACTCATTGAACCAATGTAAATGGAAATTGGACAATTGTTGAAATTGAATACCTTGAATGCTGAAGGATCAACCAACACATTGACAATAAACTTTGATAAAGGTATTTTTATTAACTCTACTGCCATTAATCATACTTACAGTGGAGACTACTGGATTCTTAACTTAGGAGTAACTGATCACATAGCACGTCATCTAAATATGTATGATCTTATCAATCAATTATGCATACTACAATGACATTACCAAATGACAATCGACTACAAGCAACACACTCAGTCACCATTGTATTAAATGAGCATCTTACTCTGCATCATGTTCTTTTTATCCCTTATTTTAGCCTTAACCTGATTTCCTTAAGCAAACTAACCAAATTCTTACCTTACACCTTGCTTGTTACATATGACCTTTGCATAATACAAGATATACCTAACAAAAAGATGATTGGATTAGTTGAACAATATAATGTATTATATTATCTAGTTCATCAATCTAAGGTGCACTCCAATAAATGTAAACAAAACTTGACATGTTTCATGTACTCTACTTCTATTTCTATAGCTAATAAATCCTTTGACCTTTGGCACAATCGGATGGGACATGCATCAAATGCACGTATCAAGCTTCTTATTGATAAAATATAATTGTTCTTAATGATGTTAACTATGATGTATGCCACTTTGCTAAATAAAGAAAACTAAGTTTTCCACTTAGTACTTTTACTATAACATAAATCTTTGAACTTCTATACATGGATATTTGTGGTCTATTTAATACCACTAACATGAATGGTTGCCTATATTTTTTGACAGTAATGGACGATTACAACAAGTACACTTAGATATTCTTTATGAAACGTAAGTTTAAAATACAACACTCAATTGAAAGTTTTCATACCTATGCATGCACACAGTTTAATATCATGATCAAATCCATTTGAACTGACAATGGTCTTGAATTTCATATGCACTCCTTTTATCACACACATGGAATTTTGCATCAAATGTCTTATGCTTATGCTCCTCAATAGAATAACATTATTAAAAGAAAACACCAACACATACTTAATGTTGCACGTGCTTTACATTTTCAATCATCCTTATCATTTTATTTTTGGCATTTTTGTATTGAACATGCCATCTACCTCATTAATCTCTACCTACACCTGTTTTACAAAATCAATACCTTATTCCTTACTCTTTTCCAAACCATCTAATCTTGATCATATCTGTGTCTTTGGTAGTCTTACTTATGCTTTTAATCAAAACCTAAATAAACACAAGTTTGACACTCATGCTGTGAAAAGTGTTTTTCTCGGATATCAACATGGAATCAAGGGTTATAAACTTTACAATCTTCACACACATCAATTGCTTATTTCATGCCATGTAATCTTTGAAGAACACATTTTTCCTTTTGCAAATGCCACTTCTAAAATCTTTAACATTATCTTACCATTACAAAATGTTGGAGATAATAGTTCACCATTTTGAGTTTCTCTAATCTAGTTGTACCTTCTGATTCCTCAAACTCATATATTTCTTCTTTACCACCCTTACATCAATTCATTCATACCAGACAACCACTCACCTACTTGAAAGACTATCACACACAACTACCTTTCTCTATTATAGCATCCAATCATACCACACCCTACCCCTTATCATCCGTTCTTTCTTAAAATAACCTCTCCTCCTCTCATAAGTTATCCATTACTCATATCACCAGATCTTTTGAACCTAAAACATATCATGAAGCCATCCATTTTCCTCAATAGTGATAAGCCATGCAAGAAGAAAATTCTAATCTTGAACATAACTCCACTTAGGATCTTGTCCCTTTGTTTATTAGTAAAAAGCCTATTGGGTGTAAATGGATTTATTGGATTAAATATAATCCTGATGGTACAATTGCTCGTTGTAAAAGCATAACTCACTGCTCAAGGATTTATACAACAATATCAGGTTGATTATATTGATACATTCTCTCCTGTCATTAAAATCACTATAGTACATGTTCTACTTGCTGTAGCTATTGCAAGGATTGGTATATTGAGCATTCTGACATTAATAATGCCTCCTTCATGGCAATCTCCATGAAGATATGTATATAACCTTACCATTACATTTTATTGATCCTTCTTCCTTAATTTACAGACTATGTAAGTCCTTATACGACTTAAAGCAAGCTAGTAAATAGTAGAACTTAAAACTGTCCAATGCTTTATTATCTTTGGGATTCATAACCTCAGTTGTTGACCCAACCTTAGTCATTTCCTCTCATAGTTCTAATTTTGTTGCATTATTAATATACATTGATGATGTTATTCTTGTTAGCAATGATTACTCTCCTATTGCTTCAATTAAGTAAAAGTTTCAAGCATCTTTCATGATTAAAGATCTTGGCCCTTTAAAATTCTTTCTTGGTTTTGAGGTTGCTTGGTCTTCTCAGGGGTTGACATTATGTCAACACAAATATGCTCTTGATATATTACAGCATATCAGGTTTTTGGGTTGCAAGCCTCTTTCCACTTCTATGGTCTCTACCACTAAGTTTATTACTATTTGTGGCATGCTCCTAATTGATATTACTTCTTATCATCACTTAATTGGCCATTTACTTTACGTGATAAATACCAAGCTTGATATCTATTTTGCTATCCATCAATTATCTTAGTTCTTAGAGAAATCGAATACTACACATCTTATTGTTGCTCATCGTGTGTTATGTTATATTAAAGCAGCTCCTGGTCAAGGTTTATTCTTTCCCCGTTCTAATTCACTCTCCCTTCAAGGTTATAGTGACTCTAATTTGGGCTGGTTGCCTTGATTCTCATCATTCTTTTATTGGTTTGTCTATTTCTTCATCCTGTGTTTATCTCTTAGCGATCTAAAAAGCAACCTACTATCTCTCGTAGCTCATTCAAGCTAAATACCATGCCTTAGATATAGTCATTGGTAAGGTTTAGTGGCTTGTTAACTTTATGATCTTTATATCTTTATTTTGACATCATTTACCATTTTTTATGATAATCAATTGACTATTAAACTAGTTGAACATCTTATTTATCATGAACACATAAAACATAGTAAACTTGATTATTATTTAGTTTGGAAAACAAATTCACGATTGTGTGATTCATCTATTGCATATTCGCTCAACTCATCAATTAGCTGATTTTCATCATGCTCTTTCCAAGCTTGAAATTCTTGATATTCATACTCCAGCTTTTGGGGGGTAGGGGGGTAGGTGTAATACGTCATGTACACTTGCTAGAACCAAAGGAACCAGGTGGCACATAGTAATTGGTTATCACTATAACTAACTTATTTATTTTCCTGATGAGTGAGTGATGAATGTAACAATTTTCTAATTTCTATTGGTGGATTCTCTAGATGAGGTATATAAACTAGAGAGAGACAAACTGTATTTTCTTAATTTTGGTATAGTAAAGTAAATTCAAGATTTCTCTCTCAAATCTCTTCAAAATCAAACTTCAAATAATTTTTGATAAATGATTCAATTTATTTATACCCTTATTAAAAGCTTTTAAGTAAAAATAGAGTGAGCCTCATTAGTTAGATTTATTTTTTTGAAAAAAATTCAGAATTTCTTTCATTTGATAAAGAGAATAAAATAAGTTTTATGCATGTTTCATCATTTTCAATCTCAAGTAGGAATGTAATTACCTTGAGTTAATTATAAAAATGATATTTATATTTTTAATTATTATATTAAAAGGATACCAATATTTTAATTTATTTTAATTTAATAATAAAACTTAATTATTAAATTTAAATTGAAGTGTAAAAAAATTTTAAGCAAACAATATCAAGTTAAAAAGCCAGAATGATATCCAATCTCATAATTTTAACAAAATATTAGTTATTAATGATACATTGTTTTAGAATAATAAAGACCTTTTAATTTAACTTTTTTTGCTTCAAAGAATTTTGGTACTTGAATTTCAATTGAATAATTATATTTTATTACTAAATTGAAATAAATTAAAATATTAATACTATTGTAATACAATGATTAAAGGTCTTATTTACATCAAAAGGAATTTAAATTCTATAAATTTATAAATATATTGAGATTAAAATCCATGATTTTTGTTATTAAAAAAATAGTCATGGTTTTAAAATAATAGACGTTAATTTTTTATTTTATTGAAATATGAAATTCACGTATTTTAATAACATTTTTGTCATAAAATTATATATATATATATATATATATTCCCTATTAATATAAAATGAAGAAATTTAGAAAATTTAACTTTTAAATGAAAATTTAAATTTTATCGAAAGATAAGGAAATTTAAATTATTTTATTATTCTACAAAAAGGATAAAACTTCATAAATTCATGAAATATTTTAATTTTTTTTATTTAAATTTCTAATTAAATCATTTCAAAGTGTTAGATGATTTGTTTAAATATTAAAGTTACTTGAACTTGGGAGGATTTACTTGTGGGCTTTTTTTTATAGATTGTAACTTACTTTTATAAAAATTTCAGATTTTCATGAGAAACTCATGTTAATAAAATATTCTTTATGAAATATATTGTAAATCTCAAACTATACAAGATTTGAGAAGGAGAAGGAGAAGAAGAAGAAGAAGAAATTATAATTCAAATATAAAATTCTATAAGATCTAAAAAGAGCAAGAAGAAAAATAAAAATTTTAAATCTAAAACTTCATAAGATTTTTGAGAAGGAAAAAAAGATTGCAATTGAAATGTAGAGCATATATTTAGAAAATAAGAAGAAGAAATACAAGCGAAAAATTAATAAAATCCATGAAAAATAAAAACGAGGAAGAAAAAAAGAAGATAAGGATAAAAAAGGATGCAAAAAGATACAAATAATATAAAATTTATACTTTTATGCTAAATAAACAAATAAAATTATCAAACTGATCAGTTGTCGATTCCGTCAAATTAATTCCTTACAAGCCACATGTTGGAATTATAATTTTGTAGCAGTGGAAGTAAGGGTCGAATCCCATAGAGACGACTTCAACTCACTTAATTCTTTGGGTTTAAAATAAACAAGGTGAATCAGAAAGTAATTAAGATAAACGAAGAAACAAATAGAACAAATAAAATAAATTGGAGAAAATCAATAAAAAGTAATTCTCCCAACCGAAAGCATCAAGTATTCATTAATTGAATATGATCACAGATTCAATAATAATCCAAAGGCAAAAATGGCATTAAGCTAGTTATAGTTTGCCGAGCAAGTCTCGAACGCCCCAATCTTCCCTTATTTGTAAGATGCTATGAAACAAGCTCTATGAAATGCCTCTAATCCCATGATAGACAAGGTGGAAATAGATTCTCACTAAGTCATCCCAGAATTGCATTAGGAATTAGGAAGACCCGACTCTAGTTAACAGTTGTGACCCAACATCCCTCGTGTTCAAACTAGATCCTCTAACCCACAGAAGTACTACCACAAATTGCAACAAGGATAACATCTTGCTTTACCACTCCAACAAGTTGAGTGACTTTTCCGTATCAAACAATCCGCTTAGCTATATGCTAGAACTTAGAAACATGCAATAGGCCTTATTTACATGCACTAGGAACAACAATGGTTCTATGCGACTCAGAATTAGAGATAATAGTGCTTTGCCAATGGAATTAAGATCGTTTAGATCTCACATAATCATTTAATGAATGACTTGAATTTCTTCCAATTGGGAAAAACAATTGCCTAGCCTAGCATCATTGGAAAAATCAATATAAAATAAAAATAAAGAAAGTAAAAAATTGAATTAAAATAAAAGGAATGAACAAAACCAAACTATAGGTTAAGAATTAAAACTAGCCGACCCCCTCCTCCTTACATTCGTTCTCTATTTATAGGAGGGAGGGAAACTAAATAAAAATAAATACTAATCCTAATCTTCAGATGAAAGAGTTTGCATTGTTCCTAATCACTTTTTTATCCAGCATAAGGAGATTAAGTGCAAGTAAAACTCGTTCTCGTCTAATCCCTAAAACTGTCCAGGTGTTGTCGTTTTGGTGTCCCTTATGCCTGCAAGTTTTATTAGCTTCCAGCTTGCAGGAGTTTGAGTTGGACTCAACTTCTTCTTCCCAAAACATAATTCTAATCAGTTGTTTTATCCCGTCTTATGCCCGCAAGCGGTGTCCCAAAACTCTAAAATCCAAATAAGCTCTAAAATTTCCCATTTAAGTACGTTTTCCTAAAACTCATCGTTTTAACCTGCAAAATACAAAATGTATGCAAGTCAACTGTTCTAACAAATAAATAATGCTAAAATGGGTGTTTTATGGGCATAAAACATGACATTTTAAGGCTCGATCAAATACCCCCACACTTATCCAGTGCTTGCCTTCAAGCATTCTTATGTCCATAACACTATCTCACTTATACCCACAACAGAACCTTCCTTTAAACAAAACAGATAGCAAAACAAACTCGACACCATTCCCCAATTTTTCCAGCAAGACCATTCATTAAGAAAATTTAACCAACCAGCAAATTCAACATAAATTCAAAGAGTCAGCCATAAAAAATCATTGCTTTGCCATTTTATTTTAAACCAAAATTATAAGTAGTTAGTAAAAAGAACTTTTTTTCATTTTGCCAATCATCCATTACCCAACCTACATTTTTCAACCATAAACTGCAAAATTTCATAAGACAGGAATTATTTAGTTCAAGATCAATAACGGCCCAGATGAGGGGGATACTCTCTCTTTGCTAATGAATCCATCCATAAACCAGTTTAAGGAAAATTAGGCCTGATCCACCTAATTTTAATCAGCAAAGGTGCAAAATTTAATTCCTATTTTAAGTGTTATTTTTTCCAAACTGAAAAACGGCCTTCAAGGGGGTAAAGTTCTCCCTACATTGGCTGCTCCATACACAAGTCGCTTAAGGGGCTATGAGTGCCGTACCACACATAACCGACCAATGTAGGTGTTTAACACTTATATTTCTTTCTTCCTTCAAAAACAAAATTGTTAGGTTGGGAATTTCAGCAAAATAAAAATAGGTTTTTCAAATTACCAACATAATTTTTACCTCAAGCAAGGCACAACAACAATTTTCATAGGCAAACACTAAGAATTCAATCAATTTTGCTGAAAGGTTAAATGATCCATTAAAACCAAACATGCCAAGAAATACTAGAAAACAACATCAATTTCATCAGCATAATGTATTAAAAGAAGTCTGGTTAATATACAGGCGCATGAGAAAAAATAGAATAAAATAAAACAAGGCATAACATAAGGATAAATGCGACAGCTTTTGAATTAAGACCTGTCAAAGATCAAAACACAGAAAAAATTAACCACAAGTAGATAGATAGCAACAAAAAAAAAATGCAATAACAAAACAGTAATCAAAACATCCCCCCCACACTTAAGACACATTGTCCCAATGTGGGCATAGCAGCATAAAAACAGGCATCAGTAATGGATAAATGGAAAACAAAAAAGTGAGAACATTACCTGGTGGGGAACTTTATGCTGCATTGTGCTCATCTCATTACTACATTTTGAAAGAATGATGAAGCTCGCCAATCTCTGCATCTAACTCATCCAAGCGCAAGAGAATCTGCCGCATGGACTCCTCCAAGGTGGCTATTAGCTTGTCAAGTTGCTTATGGAGGGAGTTAAGTTCAATCAGAACAACAGCATCGGTGGGACCTACTGTTGGTGGTGGCGGTATGGGCACAGGAGAAGTGCCTGTGACCAGTTTGGTCTTCTTGAAGACCCTTTCCTTTATGGCCACAATTGGCTCTAGTGTGCAGAATTGAAAACCCGGCTCACCCTCTTTCTTCTGTAATAACCCCATCTTATCCAGAGTATAAATATCCAAGGAACCAGATCAACTACCTTGTGGAGATTATGGTTGGAAGGATCGAATACCTGAAGTTGGATGGCTAGATGGGTGATGATATGGCCAAGGATGAGCCTTTTGGAGCTGGCAACAGCGGCTCTGAATTGGGCGGCAATGAAACAACCAAGATTTACCTATTTCTTATGCACCATGCAATCTAGTAAGAACAGCTCCACTCATGTTATGATACCGGGGGAATCATTGCAACAGGACAAGCTGTACACAATTAGTTGGTGCAAGTAAGTCAGAGAACTGTTAAACAGATAGCTATCTTTGGCTGATACCAGATCATATCTTTTAGTCAAAGCAGGGGCATAGTGTTCCCAAAGGCCATCAGCATCAAACCCAGTAGGTAAATCATAAAAGCCCTCAACATACTCATCTGTCACCTCATCAATGAACCCCAATGTTAGATTGAATTCATCAATGGAGAAGGAGAAGGGTTTACCCATTAATCAAAATTGCATGACGTCAGGGCTGTTTAACCCAATGAGCTTTTCTTTATCAAGTTTGTAGGTACTGTAGAACTCATACACCAACTCATTAAAGATCGGATATCGAATCTAGAAGTATTTCTCCCAAACAGTCCCTTTTATGTGCTAAAAAACCGGCAATTATAATTGTTCAATTGCAGAAGGGTCGATTGACTTCCCTTGCACCACGCGTAAATTGACAACCTTTATGAACATCTCCCTATCTTCCTTAGTAAATTTCAAATATCCATTCAGCTTAGACAGTGGATGTCACATCCTACTTTTCACAGCCTTACTATATACATTTATTTTATTCATATGTTACAGTAACTAATTAAATGCAGAAAATGCATTAATTTACAATGATGCCTGGTACATTTAACATGTTATGATATGATAAATTATAGTGTACGATGGGTCAATTCAAGTAAAATTAGAAGCAATGTTAGGTAAAAGTTTAAGTTGGGACATAAATGACATTTTATGAAAAGATGAGATTATTTTTGGAACCCATGTTCTGTATCATGTATGTGATGTATGTTTATTTTCTTATGTCTATAATTATTATGATATAAACTAAGGATATAAAAATAAGTATATAAAAAGAAGAAAGCAACTTGGGTAAGGAATTGTGATTAGCTTGCCATATGGCATCTTATGAATGGACCTTCTTTGATTTAGAATAGAAATTGACTTATATTGTTTTAAAGATAAGCATAACACGTTTTCTCATCTTTTTCCCTTCCAATATACTGCTTCTTTCTTTTCTTCTTCTTTTTTTCATCTTCTCTTAGAGAAAACCCATCTTGCAAGGTAAGATATCATGTAGATTTTGGAATATAAAAGCTATATGTATACCTTCTTCTTCTTCTTTATGCCTTCTTACATGCTTTATAAAGAAGTGAATATGTTGATATCGATGTGTTGATTATGTTAAATGGAAGGATTGGATTAAAAGATGAACGGATAAGGAAGTGGAAGTACCGAATTTGGTATTAGGCATAACTAAAGGAATTTCTACTTTGATATGTAAAGATTATGTTAAACCTTAATGAATTAGTTAGTTTAGTTAATGATTGTCATGCGTACATGATGTTTAAGGTGTTTAGAGGGTTTTTTATGCTTAATGATTTATAGAGGAGTGATTATGTTTGATGATAGTTTGAATTCAAGGTTGTTGTTACCTTGGATACATTTATGGCTTCATTGGTTTTAGGGGAAAATTGTGTAACCCTTTTATTTCATTTGGAAACATGATAGAATAATGTATTTATATATTAACATGGGATTTAGTTGCATGTGAAAATGAGTTATAGTTTGGAAATGCTTAATTAGTCGTTAAGGATAACAAAACATGCTCCTTGTGTAGATTGTAGTAGATTGGATGCATGATTTGATTGTAAATTATGGTTTGGATTTTAAATGACATTTGATTGGTGTTTTTAGCAAGTTTTGGAAGTGATTTTAAGGTGTTTTGGTCATGGTATTGGGTTAGGAGGTTTGGGGAACCATTTGGAGGTGTTTTAGGTGCTGAAAAATGATGAAAAACGGGTATTTTTGGAAGAGGACGAGTCTTACACGAGTCGTGTAAGTTCTCCATGACTCGTGTAGCTCACGGGCATCCTAAAACATGTATTTTTTGGTAAGGGCCAAGTTGTACATGACTCGTGTAGACTTTAAAGACTGGTGTTTAGGTGATTTTTTCAACAACATTTGGAGGCCTTATCGGATGAGTTTTTAGACGTGTAATATACCGTTGGAAAGCTATTTAAGTCTAGTTTCCAATGGTTTAAAAATCATTTAAATTAGAGGTTATTTACTTAGGATAAAGGCTTCCACAATGAACAAAGGTCTTAGAGAATAACATGATTTTATGTTTTGGTGTAGCTTTCTCGTTTGCATATCTTTTGATTTCAAGTTGAAGGCCTTATTAGATGAGTTTTGGGGTGCATAATATATCATTGGAAAGATATTTGAGTATACTTTCTAATGGAGAGATTGTTTTATTTTGATATCATTTATTTAGTCAAAAGTCTTAAGGAATGTAGGCTACTCCTTTGGGTAACATCATTTTGTATTGAAAATGAAGTTTGATAAAGTATATAAGGATAACATATTATGAAAATAGCAAAAGAATCAATATTGATAAGAAATAGATGGAAAAATGGAAGATAAAGATATACATGGATTGTTTAAGATGTACAATTAAGTATAAGTTGAGAATGATTTTACTGAATGGATTGTAAAATGACAATGTTACAGGTTTAAACGGATGGAACTCAGAAGTAGCAGCAGGTTACTGTTAAATGTAAAGCGAAACAGGTTTGTGGTATTAGTAGTTGATCCTTATTAATGGATCAACGGGTAAGTTATTACTTAAGAGAACTGTCGCACCCTATTTTGGATCGGTCGGATTGATTGGGATGAGTCGAGCCTATCTCTTTATCGTTTTGCCCTCACGGGCATCTTGATTCATCTTGGTGCAGTTCAGGATTCGATTTAGGGTTGCATTTTAGTGTTTTTGTCATTTTTTGAGCCTCATACCCATTCGGGTATCTTTAGTTTGGTTAGGGTATGAGGCTTACCCTTTCGGGTAAGTTGGTTTTTACCCATTCGGGTATGCCTTTTACCCATTCGGGTAAGTGAATTTACCCGTTTTGCTCCTTTAGTTTACCCGATCGGGTATGTTCTTAAAACAGTTATAATTTGTATTTCT
>CANYBF010664052.1:0-13135 GCA_948192965.1 Dalechampia spathulata
AGAATCACAATCAATTTACAAAAGGATTCCCAAATGAATCCAATACCCCAGTGTTTTCAAGGCTTACACTCTAACCTTTACAATATGAATCTCACAATCAACTCAAAATACAAGTTAATCCCCAATGGATTAAGCTCACACTAATCCCACAATGATAAAACCTAATCTCTAGGTAGTAGGATTACAAACAATAAAGCAATTGAAGAAACAAGCTTGAACTTACTTGTGACAAATGAATATAGCTAAAAAACAAATGCTTTGTAAGTGTATTTTCGTTAGTAATGAAAGTATGAAAAATTATATTGTAAAATTAACCATTTCTCATACTTTAAAACCTAATTTTCTAAGTCGCGTACGACCATACTATATTTGTACGCCCGTATAGATTCAAAACTATCTGTTAGAAATTGGGAGGAAACTGTGGTACGGCCGTACCATCACTTGGTATGCTCGTATCAACCCAAGTTTCTTGACAAATAATTTTCCTGCGAGTTCGCGTACGGCCGTACCAACCATTGGTACACCCGTACCGAAGCAAGTTTCCTAACAAACCAAATTCCTGCGAGTTCACGTACGGCCGTACCAACCATTGGTATGCCCGTACCAAACTCAATGGAACAATACACACTAGGTACGACCAGCCGTATGATCGTACCACACACAATCAATAGTTGGTACGCCCGTACCACATTAAAAACACTTAGAAAATTGCAAATAACTTAAATTGACTCACACGTGACTCAACAATCAAAACCTATGGTCTAACAATATTTGTTAGATTAATTTATATATTTATTTTTGAGCAGTTTTTAAAATTAATATTTATTTTCATATAAATTTTTAAAAATAATATTTATCTTTAAATTAAAATCAAAAAGAGGAAAGGAGGGTAGACTTGTATTTTTTCACTCTATCATTCCTTCTTTTATTATAATATGATTATTTTATTATTTTTATTTGTTAGATTAATTTTTATATTTATTTTTGATAAATTTTAAAAAGTAATATTTATCTTCTTGTGAATTTTAAAAAATAATATTTATGTTTAAATTAAAATTAAAATGTAATATTTATTTTTATATAAATTCAAAAACTTAATATTTATCTTTGAATTAAAATTAAAGAAATGTGTAGATTTGTATTTGTATTTTTAATAAATATAATGATGTAGAAATAGAGAGGGATGGGGAAGAAAAGACTTGTTTGAAGTAGTCAAACATCCTAATTTAGTAACCATACTGAATTTAACTACATTTACCCGAAGCCATCTTCAACCTAACCGACAGACAATCACAAATTCCTGCCACTCATTACACCAATCACCTCAATCATGTCGAAGTTCAGTTCGCATGACCATATGAACATTAAAATCAACGAAGATGGCACTTTCACTCGTGTCCAGATCTTTGCAGCTGCCAAAACCAACGATGATCCTTCCTCGGGAGAATCCGTTCTCTCTAGAGACGCCACTGTTAACCACCAGAAAGACCTCAAAGTCCGCCTCTACCTTCCCTTCCGTCGCGTTAATTCTTCTGATCACAAACGTTTGCCTATCATCTTTCACTTTCATGGCTGCTCTTGGGTCCATTTTTCTGCTGATAATGAGGCCCTTCATCGTGAACGTCAGTGGACTGCAGATTCCATTCCTGCCCTTATTGTTCTTGTTATGTACAGACTTGCACCTGAAACCTGCCTTCCTGGTCAATATCAAGATGCAGAGGAATCCCTTCTTTGGACAAAACAACAGTTTCAGGATCCGAACGGGGAGCCATGGATCAAGAATCACGGAGAGTTGTCCAATTGCTTCCTTTCTGGGGCTGGAAATGGAGGGAATATTGTCTTCTTTGCTGCTTTAAAAGCAGCGGAAATGGATTTAAACCCTTTGAGAATTACTGGGTTGGTGATGAATCAACCTATGTTTGGCGGGAAAAGGAAAACCGAATCAGAGATACGTTTCGCTAATGATCAGATAATACCAATGCATGTGCTTGATTTAGTATGGGAATTAGCATTGCCTAAAGGAAAAGATCGGGATCACCCATTCTGCAACCCAATGGTGGAAGGGCCACACCAGGAGAGGATAAAGCTTCTGCCGCCATGTCTGGTGCTTGGTTTTGGAATGGATCCATTAGTAGATAGGCAACAAGAATTGGTGCAGATGTTGCTGGAACATGGAGTCAAAGTGGATGCTCATTTTGAAGAAGCTGGTTTCCATAGGATTGACGTCATTGATGTTAAAACAAGGGTCGAATTGTCAAAAAAAACTAGGCATTTCATTCATACACAAATCAGATATGATAGCTATAACAGGCCGCATTCAAACGGTAGCGATCATCTCTTTCATCCCTAGTTATTGCTTATATCCATACATATATTTTCCTTTTCTTTTCTTTTTTTTAAGAAAACATGCTCCTGCAGGTAGGTATTCGGGTTGATCTGGATTTATATTTATCCATTCAATTTCAATTTTAATTTTAATAATTTTCTATTACTGAACTTATTTTTCCAAATTTTTTCTCTACAAATAATATTGATCAAACAAATAAATATATATTAATAATATTTAATTATAATCAAATTAAATCGAATCGGGTTTAATTCAATTTTAAAAGAGCTTTCTTGTCTTTATATTGCCATGCAGATTTATTTTATTCTTTTAAGACTAAATTCTGATAAAATGTCATAATGTAAAAAGCATATTCATGTGGAGGAATTAAAAAATGTTAAAAAATATCAAATATATTTTCTTTATAATAGAATACAAATCATAGCTACCATAATATTAAAATATTATATTATTTGTGACTTACTATGAACAAATATGATTTTACAAAATATACAAAATTGTACTCTCAATGCAATTAAAAAGGAACAAGCTTTGTTAATTTTGTTTACATGATTTTATGAAATGCTCCATTTTCCTCACACCAAAACGCTGACGTACTGTTGCGTCAACAAACTTTTTTTTCTTGGAGAGTGTGCGTCACGATCAATAATGCGTTGACATGTAGCCGTAGCAAATCTCAAATGATTGGGGGCCACCGTATTAAACAAAGCCACCTAGTAGTAGGGGGTGCTATGCTACTCGACTCCGGTTGCTTAACGACGGAAATCGTAGTGTCACCGCCGAGATTCCCTTGACAAGTGGCCGTTGTCTTGTCTTCAAGGTTTCCGACACAGATGGCATCGGATGATTCTCAAGAATCGGTACCGGAAGTACTTATGTTTAAAGAACCTCCATCTTTCACCGTCATCGGGGAGGAACCCTTTACTTCTCCTAAATTCCGTTTCTTGAAAGCCTATGAATCTCATCTTCCTCTGCATGAGTTATTGAGTCAACATGCTCACTCCATCCGAGCCATTCTTGCCTCCGGCGCTGCTCATGTCACCGCCGACATCTTGAAAATGCTTCCATCTGTCGGTCTTGTTGTGACCACCAGTGCGGGTCTTAACCAGATCGACATACCTGAATGTCGCCGTCGCGGAATCTCAATTGCTAATACCGGCAACATTTATTCCGCTAACGTGGCCGATTTGGCGGTTGGTTTGTTGATCGATGTCTGGAGAAAGATTTCGGCTAGCGATCGATACGTCAAACAAGGGTCATGGCCCTCTAGAGGAGACTATCCACTGGGTGTCAAGGTTCAAACATTTTTTCCCATTTTTTTAACAGTAAATTCCGCTGATTTATCGATTTGATTAAACCTTTCAATTTAAGCTTAATTTACTTTTTTATTCTATTTCGAATAAGGTAAAATTATGAACTCTACCATTCTTCCTGAAACCTTGATCGATTTGCTTTACCTTTCTCTACCTTTAATTTGCCAAATAAAGCATAAGATGATGATGGTGATTTTCAGTTGAGTGGCAAGCGGATCGGCATTGTTGGATTGGGAAATATCGGACGAGAAGTTGCTAAAAGACTAGAGGCCTTTGGATGCCATATCCGGTACAGTTCCAGGAAGAAAAAACCATATTTGGCGTACCCATTTTACCAGAATGCGTGCGAACTCGCAGCCGATTGCGATGCCCTCGTCATCTGTTGCAATCTGTCAGACGAAACCTTCCATATGATAAACAGCGAAGTGTTGTTAGCTTTGGGGAAGAATGGGGTGGTGGTCAATATTGGGCGAGGGAGTATTATTGATGAAAAGGAACTGGTGAGGTGTTTGATGGAAGGAGAGATTGCAGGAGCTGGATTGGATGTGTTTGAGAAGGAACCTGTTATTCCCAGGGAGCTTGTTTCGATGGATAATGTGGTGTTATCGCCGCATGCTGCTGTCTTTACACCAGAAGCTTTGAGGGATTTGAGTCAACTGGTTGTGGGCAATCTGGAAGCTTTCCTCGCAAACAAACCATTGCTTTCTGAATACCTGGGTGATTTGAGTGAATAAATGCTCAACTGATTGATAGAAGATGGAGGTTATTTGATTTTGAAGATTCACCCTCGAAATCTCTGATGATGAGACATCTTTTACCTGCGTGTTGGATATGTACCTGCAATCATTTCTTCCAGCAAAACATGCCTGACGAAGGACAGAAATGATATTGGTAATAATGGAGCTATCTACGTTAATTTCCTACTATACGTTTGTCCATCATGTGTATTTGGCTAAATAACAGAAAATAATCAGATCGACTTTTGATTAATGTATTATGGTAATTTTAATCGATAATTTGTCAAATTGAATCACGTAACTGTTGATATCTACCATATTTTTTTGTTAGAAAAATTCCGGACATCTATAAATTTTTGCGATATTTTAAATCCAAAATTGAATTCATTATATGAATTGAATTGACAGTATATTAATATTAATGCTAAATGTTATTTTTACACTTACTGATATATGTCCATACTATTTTTGGCATTGTTGAATAAAAGTTTAATGATTTATGTTACTTGTCAATAGAGGAATCAGTTGAATAAATAATAAAACACTAAAAGAATAAGAAAGTCGACAAAATAAATAAATAAATAAATAAAGTGCAAGGGTCAAATAATGGGTTTAATCTAGTTTTTATTTTATTTTTATAACAAAAAATGAAAGTTATATCTTTTCATTAAGTAGAACATTTTAGGCTTTAAAATACTAATACAACGTAAGACAAGTAACAAAGACTAAAAATTATATCTAAAACTAAATTAGAATATATATTTTATTAACCCAATTCTTCTTCCATGTTTAGGGTGTGGGATCTCCTAACAAGTTCAATCCTAACTTATAATTCGTTAATTTGTTTGCCACAAAGATATTTACAAGCAATAGAGCTAAATTCCCAACCATTAGGACAAATAAAAACTTATAATATTCATATATAAAAAAAAAAAACAAACATATTTTAAATGAAATGAATTTCTCAGAAGAATTTATCCAAACCAAGTTTTTAACTTTTAATTTGTGCGGTTACATCAGGTAAATCCTTGTTAAGAGCCAAAGTTCCCATAACCTATTTCCTGCCATCAAACATTGGCAAGTCCTAGAAAATTTCTTACAGCTCGTCATAGCTTTGACAAAAGCTACTTTGAACTATCAGGAAAACAAACCCTGACTGCGTTAACACTATTTTTGGCAAGTCCATTTTTAGCCCGGCTCAGAACTACATTCATATAGTTAAGAGTGCGTGGTAAGCTCAAGGGAAGAAGAAAATCCATGATAATAGTGGATCACTAACGTCAAGGATTACAGAACATTCACATGTATATATGGCATTTACTATTCCTGCCTAAAAATGAAGAGCAGAGGAGAAGAGGTGCCGACAAGAGAGGAATAAAAGATCAGCATCCTCGGTTTCTTTTTTACATGTCAACAATGCCTGAAATCTATCACCTAGTCTCCATGGATATCAGTCGGTTAGAACAAATATAACGAATAATGAAGAAGAATGAACAACTCATGTGGCATAGAGGGAATACAGCACAGAAAATTCAACCGAGTTCCATGGTGCAGCTAAATCAATCAACTTATTTGCATTTGCAGAAAGAGCGAGAGAGTAGACCTTTTAGGTGCGACAAATCATCAAGTTCATTGACTTAGGTGGCAGCTGCGAAGGTATGGATGGTCATACTTGATGTACTTGGTCCAGTATGAACGATATTTTGTCATAGCTATCTCCAGCCATGGCTTCATGTTGCCATTATAGTGCACAACTGCTGCATTTTCAATCTCCTTCCGGTCAATACTTGGGTTGTAACCTAATCCCAGCACATGCCATGACTTCTGTAGTGGATGTGTCAGATTATAAAATGTAATTAGACCAGGAGGCAATGTACCGAGCTTCCACAGCACTCTATCTTCGTTCTGATAATCCAACAAAATGGTAAAAAAGAAATCAATAAGTTATAACAAGAAAGCTAGTCTATATCATGGAGGCACCCAGAAATTTGCTTCAAACAGATACTAGTACTTGAAAAAAGAAAAAAAGTACTTCAATCCCTATTTCAAATCATCAAACACATTAAAAACAAATGATTTTTATCACTTTCTGAACATAAAAGAAAAATATTACACTAATAAAAAAGAGCTAAAAAATGTGAGATGCATACTTGAACTAGGTAAATTAGTTATTTGGCCCAAGTGCAGATCAATTTATTACGCCAGAAAAGAAAGTTTATACAGAATAGAACATGCATCTAGCGATTGATCATCCTCATTGCATCATTTTTAGACCGATGGTACCAAATAGATTAGGCAGATAACTAGAAAAATGAGATGCAGAATTCATCTCGAAAAACTTGTTATTTCACCTCAGTGTATACCATTTTCCAAGTGACATTTGTGAAAAGTATGCATATTAGAACAGAAACAGATAGCAGGGCCAGCCCATAAGATTTTGAACACTCACCATGTTTTGCCACTTGTGGTATATGCCAGTGATATCCCTCCTTTTCCATTCTTCAAGATCAAAAATATTCATTCCATATGCCCATCCACAATCATTTGGTTTAAAATTTCTAGCAATATGGGGATTTGAAAAGTTTAGGTACTTATCAAAACGGTGAAAGCTTGCGCCACAAGTTTCCACTGCCCCATTCACTTTTCCTTTCAAATTTACTGACCATAACCCAGTTAAGTCTTTCTGAACAACAATGTCATCATCAAGAAACAAGATCTTATTTAACTTGGGATAAACCTCTGGAAGATAAAACCTCAAATGGTTAAGCATAGAAAGGTACTTTGGGTTCCTATATTTCAAATTAGAAGAACCAGATGAAAGAGATGTTGGATTATTTGCCTTAAAGTAATACTCTTTCATTGCAGAAGACTCGAGTTGCCGCAGGACAGGACAGTAAGATGAATTAAGCCACTTGAAGTCGTCAACATTTTCAACATGGATAGTGGCCTTCCCTGGAGGATTCAATAGAAACCACATATTCATAGCTCCAAAGTTAAGCTTGTCAGTAACAAGATGGAACACATGTTTGGATGGATCCTGCAGTACAACCCAGAACCATAGTTATAAACAAACAAATAAAATCCAAAATCCATAAATTAAAGGATTATTTCGACTAAATTTCCCTTCAGATCCTAAAATGTAGTGGAAGATCAATTCTTTTTATTTCAGTTTTGGTACAGAGCACTCAAACTACAAATTAAGAAATCACCTTAGCATTCGTGATTGTTGAGTTCACAACAACTGATGCAGCCAAGACATTGTCAGAGAACAGAGCATAATGGTAAAAATTAGGATTTTCCAGGTTTTCACTTCTGGGAAATTTTCTCTTATCTGGAGGAAGGAGATAGTACTCTATTGTTAGGCGCAAAGCCAAGCAATGGATTCCATTTGGAACCGTTTTGGCAGCTAACTGGCTAAGGAAAATGCTCTGTTTTTTTAAGCTTCTAACTTGCTCATCTGCTGTTTGAAGCATTGCTCGGAGCTTTCCAGTAACCAACTTGCAGTCGAACAATTGCTCTCTGGCTTTTGACAAAACTTGGCCCATAGCCTTTATCTTATCTTGTGCACTGAACACAAAACATTCAAATTAGTAATTATGAACTCAAAACAGAAGAATAACCATGGACACGGAATAAACATTAGGATAGGTTTAAAGGCTATTGAACACATTAATGGATAATGTACCAAACCTACATTACCTGCGTTGCAAATCAGAATCAGCTGTTGCCTCTCCCAATGCACGCTGACTTTCTCTTAGTCGAGCCTGTAATTCCTGATGCAGGTCAAGTTTTTCCTTCATTTTTGCTATACTGATATATACCTTTGCCATTATCATCTGATCCCGCATTAAACGTACAGTTGAATCAGTGTTATCATTCTCATTGTCTTTCCTCCATATACTGTATTTGCCAAGATAAGCAGAATCAACAGATTTAGAACGTTCTATGGCTGCATTTTCCAGTTTTAAGACAATTTCATTATCTTGCTGCATCAAGTCAGTTGCACGCTTTTCACGTCTTTTCTCTCTCATTTGCTGCATATTTTTCTCAAGAACTCACAAGTCAGACACATGGATAAAAATCTGAAAAATCTGAGACTAAACAAGGCAACTAGTAAACAACTCAGATAAGGATGATGCTTACCCTACGAGCTAGCTTATCTGGAGTCTCAATGAATTGAGAATGGTCGTCTGCAAGGAAAAAGTGAAACAATACAAGGTTAAAGTGCAGACAAAAACCATTACAAATCTTAGTTCCTTTACAACCAATTCTTACCATACGTGCCATAACCTTTGCTTCTAGGTGGTTCTTTCTTGGATGCTGTCTTATTTGACTGTGAAAATGAAATTAACCCAAAACAATGAATGATATGAAACTGAAAGTTACAATGAAATTACATGGCAGCACCAGATTCAAGCCAAACTACAGTAATTATTCTAACCTCAGAAACTGCATTGGTCTTATCTGATGCATCTACCCCTAGAACATTCCATGAAACTGACAAGTTGCTCTTTCTGAAAGAGTCAAGACTTAAAGGACCCAGATCAGCAGTGCTTGCTGCGATAACATCAATTACCTATAAGGTTGGCCCAATTGAGAGGCCATATAATTGAAAATGTAAGAATAAAACAATATTTTAAGGGATTTAGTAAATATAGCTTTTTCATGTGAAGAAGTTTACCAGAAACTTGCACTTACCTCTTTTGACAGAAGGGATTTAATGCGTTGCAAGGCCAACCGCTCTCTCCAGTCCAAATTCTGAACAATTCAACCAGTTTTTTCCTCAGATGAGTATGAAATAAAGTAAAGAAAACCTTCTATCTAAAAGTAAAAAACACAAGGATATAATAATGTTAAGAAGCTACCAGATTGCTGTAACCAACTGGAAGTTCATTTTGATCTGCAAGAGCAAAAGTAAACTTACACAAGACCAACTTAACTAAAGTTAATAACCACCAATTAGGGAAAAAAAATCCAGTTATAATTATGAAGCAACCATGAAAATAGGGCCGAATTAACTAAAGTTTATAAGATGAAACAGAATTCAGATAGTATACAAACATAACAAACTAAAGAACAAAAAACTTGATGGAGCATTTACAAATGCCTTTAAACAGACTCGGCAATAAGACAAGAGAATTACTGCTTACATAGTAATTAAGTATAGTAAAATCAAACAAAATCCTATGTACTGAACGGTGAAATCCAGAAATCGGTAGTCATTGACACAAACGATAAGCATTGGTGGTGACTTCTTTTTTAAAAAAAATTAAAAGAAAGAATTTAGCGTTATAGCAATCAGCAAGAGATCTACAGAAATGCAGATAAGAAAATCTTGAAAATTAAAAAATGATGTAAATACTAAAGAACTAACCAACAGAACCGCTTGC
The DNA here is from genome assembly GCA_948192965.1 of Dalechampia spathulata. Taxonomy (NCBI): domain Eukaryota; kingdom Viridiplantae; phylum Streptophyta; class Magnoliopsida; order Malpighiales; family Euphorbiaceae; genus Dalechampia; species Dalechampia spathulata. Next base: position 9,788 of record CANYBF010664052.1, read on the forward strand.
ATAAAAACCTCGGCCGACGAACAAAACTAACGGAGCTAAAACAGAGAAGAAAATAACAAGAGCAATCGGCACTCGAGATCCGCCACCTCGGCTCCTACTACAACGTGGTAATCCACGCTTCAGCCCCATGTTTTTCCTAAATCAAAAGAAAACCTAATTAGCAAAAGAAAATGAAAAACCTAAAGCTTGAACAGAAATCAAGAAGAGTGAAGAAATGAGGAATTACAATCGAAATGGAGAAGATCCTTCTACCGAAAAAGCATTGTTGTATATGAGAGGACAATGAAGAGAGTGAGAGTTGCTAAAAGAAAAAGAAAAACTGGGTAAATGCAGTGAGGATAAACAGGAAGCCAACGCTCTTCTTTCCTTTTCTTCCCCTGAAGGTGGAAGCCAACTCTCATTATATAGGTTCAGAGAAGAATTAACCGCACGGTGTCGTTTTCAGTAACTCTATGCAGAGACCGACCGACAAATTCTAAACATGATTAAGAGTAATAATCATGTCCTCAAAAAAAAAGTCGGTTTTATAAATTATTTTTTAGATAAATACTTTTTTGCAAAAGTCTTATTGGTTGATATAAGTAATAGATATTAATATTAAAAAATTGAATAAAATAAAATAAAATATTCGATATACAGCCATAATTGGAGGTCATTATCTAGAGAAGAAAACAATTAAAGAGATGAACAGCTTGCGCTAATGGTAATAGATTTGAATGCGCAGGATGTTGACATTTTCAAGTTCACAAATTTGTCTCAGGAATAACCTTTCCTCTTTTTCTTTTTTCCCTAACGCCGATAAGTATGTCAATGCATTGACGACTTCCAATCAAGTATCAACAGAAGAATCCACGTCACGTATGCTACCATGCACCCTAAATGAGCTGTTACAGTGGGTCCAGGTTAAGTTAGAGCTCAGCCTGAATTAGATTAAGCCGAGTTAATCATAATTATGTCAATATTAGTAAATTTTTTTGCAATATAAAAGTAAACGAAATAAAAATTATTTTAATATAAATATTGGCTTTTATTTAAAAGAATTTTATTATAATGTGAATATTGATGAAGTGAAAATGGATGGATGATCACTAACCCTTTGACAATAATAAATATTAATACTCATTATCTTCTTTATTGAAGAAATACGAAAATCCGAATTAAATAATATCAAATTTTAAAAAATCCAAATAATATAATATTAAGATTGGAAAAATAAGAAAAATCAAGATTTGAAAAATTCAAATGACATACTACCATGGTTGAAAAACCTTAACAATATATAATATCTAAGAGTGAAAAAATTCCAATAATATAATATTAAAATTAAAAAAACCTAAATAACATGACATCAATATCAGAAAAATCTGAATAAGATGCTATGAAATTTTTTTTAAAAAAAAAATCGAAATAACAGAACAGTGGAAAAATGGAAATAGCATAAGTTAGAATCTATTTTTCCATCAATTTTTATTTTCTATCACTTAATTTTAAAGTTTTGGTTAAGATATTAAATGAACCTGATGTAAATCAATAAGCAGATTCTTGACAACCATTAATTTTAAACAAGTATTAGGCAGCAACACGTAAGGCTTTCTAATGATAATGTAGCTTCCCAACTACCTCTATTTTTTGGGATATTGTGTTAAAGTTTTTTTTTTTCAATTTTACCAACTTTTAAGTTTTTTTTTTAAAATACTAAATTTTTAAAAATATCATATAAATTTAAAATACAAAAAAATCAATTTAAAATCTCATGAAATTTTACTAACTAAATATATTCTTAATCAAATAAGATTTTACTAACTAAATACACTCCTAATCAAATATAACTATATAAAATAAATATAATTTAAATTATTTCATATAATATTATGAATAAAAAATGTCATTTTTAAATTTTAAATTAAATTCATATTTCCCTACTTTACCATTTTTTATAAAAATATTTTTATTTTTTAATAATAAAAAATATCATTTTATAGTTTTTTCAATTTTGATATTTTTTAACTTTTTATCTTTTAATATATAATGTATTACATCCTATAAAAATATTCTTTCAAATTAAAAATTATTAAAATAAATTATATATTCATAAAAATATATATTAAATTTTTAAAAAATCTAATTGTAATAATAAATTCTTTTATATCTATTACTTTTTTATAAAAATATTGTTAATAATAAAAAATATTTTTATTTTTTAATAATAAAAGATATTTTGTAGTTTTTTCATTTTTGATACTTTAATTTCTTATTTTTAATATATAATATATTACTTTCTATAATAATATTTTTTAAAATTGAAAATTATTGAAATATAAAAGTATATTATTTTAAATTAATATTTTAAAAATTATAATTTACAATTTTGGTTTCCAAATATACGTTTCAAATCCTTTTAATACATATTACATATATGATATATTTTTCAAAAAGTTCAAATTTTTTAAATTAATTTTTAAATTTCATATTTTTGAAAAATATTTTTTAATATTTTCATAATGATACCTTTTATTTTCGAAATTATATTTTTTACTAGTTAAAAAATCAGAGATGTAGGTATTTACAGTATATTTTATGAAATGTAAATTCTGATACGTAAGGTTTACTACAAGTATAAAAAATATATAATGTCACACCACAGCCCATACCTGGAGGAACATGCTCCCGTAGCGTATGCCACGACCGTCCCTTGGGAAAGCCGCCACATACCCTACCAGGGATACGTTCTATTTTGAAACTTTAGACATACGTATGGGTACAAACCTGTATTAGTGGTGAAACAGTGCGTAGCGTGGCAAGCATTCAAATACACATGCATCATCCCTGGATAATACATAATCACACATTCATACTCATAAATCAATAACCACACGATCACCAAAGTGCAAGCATATATATATATACAAGTGTACAATACATAACTATTCACCACTAACTAAAACGACATCTACTGCCAAAATGATTACAACAAGCTTCTATTACAAAAACATAGTGGAGATTGCCAGACCGCCCCGTACCACTTCGAGAAAATGCTTCTCTGCTGACGACTCTAGCGTCTCTCTGGCTGCTCTCCTGCAGGCTCCGAACCTACGTTCATCAAATGATAAACGCTGAGTATAAAACTCAGTGGTGCTAAACACACATATAGCCATTATCACTAATCATGCATCAAAGACATAGAAAGAGATCATGATTAATACACAAATGCAATGCACTGCAAACATAAGCATAATCATAACCATGTCATGCACATCGAATGCAATGCATGTCAATGCTCCTGATAGTCACTCTTACACTCAGTCACTCTTGTTTTCCTGAATGTGCACATTTCCTTTCGCACACACT
>CANYBF010664108.1:0-12573 GCA_948192965.1 Dalechampia spathulata
CCTTTTGACGAAGGTTCTCATAGGCCAACTTGTCAAACAAATCTTCAGCATCATAAGCAAATTGTTTAAGCTTTTTAAGCCAGAGCCTGACAGGCTCCCTATTTGTCTGCTGCTCCTCAGCATCTTGAACCACAGCACGAACCAAAGTTAGCGAGTCTTTGAGCTGTTGAAGGTCACTATCGAGATTCCAAGCAAGGCTGATTTCATCAGTAATGAGTGAAAAAAGCCTGCCTAGAGTTTCCTCAACCAAAAAACTGAGAACAGTATCAGCCATATGATCACTTGCAAAGAATGAAGAAATGGGTTAAAGAAAGTTCGGAAATGATTGTATTGGGTTATGCAGAGGAGGGATCAATTCGTTTGGAAATATATATATATAGCCAGCACATCACTTACGTGATTGTCAATGCCAAGGTTGCCCAACAAATTGCTTGTTTCTTATGCAATTCTTTGATGCCAAAAGCAAAAGCAAAAGCAAAAAGATTATATTCTTTACTTGATGATAGAATGAAGTTATTCGAGGATGACTTAGTTATTATTATTACCTCTCGTATGGCCTTCAAGCTGACATTTTGTATATCTATGCGGAGCTCAATTTATATACATATATATATATATATATATATATATATATATATATATATCTTTTTAAGTGATACATTGAGAACTGTGTAAGGTATAGTGATATATTCCTATAAATTAATAATTTGAATATACTATCACATGGACAATATATTATCATATATTATTTTATTTAACTAGTATTTAATAAAGAATCATAGATGAATAACATGTCAAATGTAATATTATTATTTTATATATAGTTAAAATTATACATACATTTATAAAATTTAAATTAGTTAATAATAAAATCTTTATAAAATGAACATAGATACCATCCCCATCTTCATCTTTTTACAACACATTGATGTTCCCCTTACGATAAACACACTTGGGATCATAAAGTAACCTTCTTACGATGTTAAAAGGAAGAATCATCCATTAAAAAAATCCTACCAATTCATTATTTTCATATGGAAAAAAATATAAAAAAAACTCAGGCTCTACTCAATCAAGTCATTTGAAAGATTTCAGATGGGATGATATGAAAGAGGGAAATGAAGTTGACAATGTTGTGAAGTTGAAAACTTGTAGTCTTACTAACAAGACCACTGGTGGTAGCTATATTGGTGGATTACAGGGAATGAGGTGTCCAAAAAGGGGAAACGAGAAACAAATCCAAGATGAAAGCATCTATGATATATTCAATAACCTAAAGAATACATACATATTTTATTATTTTATCATGTTTACTTTTTAGTTATCTAGCCGTTGGAAACAGAGTTTATCTTCTAACCGTTAGATGTTTGAAGCCTGCCTTCGGAGGGAGTTCACGTTGTTCCATTTTCATACTCCTTCTCACCTAACTCTCATCAACCAAAAGCAGTTGAAGAGGTGCTAACAGATTACTGGTATCCACAAGAGAAGATGTTCTATGGAATCGTACCTCCTTTGAATCGATGCTTGATTTAATTTTTACCTTTTCGGATCACAGACCAACTTCATTGCACTAACATCAATCCATCTTACAAGATGAAGACCCTTCGTACACAAGCATACATAGCAAATAACTTTTTATTGAGATTTGCTTGGTGGAAACACGGTTCTGATGCGAAGCAAAGATCTCGTGTGGCCTTCAAAGTGACATTTTATATATATATGCGAAGCTCAATTTTTATTTTTATTTTTTTTGTATCTTTTTAAGTTTTTGTAAGGACGGAAGGTTTAGTGATATGTGTATATATATATATTACCAAAATTTCCTGAGATGAAATGCTTGGCATCTTCCTTGTAAATAAAAGCTTTAATGGACTATGGTCAGACTAGAAAGAATGTTAGAGGTGATCTCACATGTCGTTTGTCAAGTTGTTTCGATCTTCTGAAAAGAAAAAGTTATTAAAAATTTATTTGATCCTTAAATGACATGATTTATCATACATAATGCATCAAAATATAAAACCAATAATAATAGAGGTTGAATGGCTATTATACGAAACAAAAAGTTCATGAAGAATTTTCAAGTTGATTAAAATTTGTTAATTAGATTAACATATATTTTAGTTTTATATTGTAATGGATCTTCCTTTTTAATGTTTAGAATAATTTATATTAATTAATATACACTATTGTAATCTTAACTCTATTCCTATAAATTTTTTATTTCTTTTGACTTTAATAATTTGGATATAATATCAGATGTATAATATTTTATTTTATTTTATTTAACTAGTATTTATATAAAGAATTATACATGATTAATATCTCATATATAATAATATTATTATTATTTTATTTATATTAAAAATTATACATACATTTCTAAAATTTAAATCAGTTAATAATAAAATCTTTATAAAACCAACATAGATACCATCCCCATCTTCACTTTAGTTCCGAGCCATTTGAAAGATAATCGGTGAGATGAAGATGTGAAAGAGACAAATGAAGTTGATGATGTTACATGATTGATTTTAATCTACTTGACAACTTTTAGTCTATGAACAAGACAACTGGTAGCTATATTTGTGGATTACAGAGAATGAGATGTCAAGAAAAAACAAATCCAATCCAATTGGTGGTATCTGTGGGGCTCCGAATTCTATATATTTCCTAACTGCGTAAAATATTCATTTAATTGTTATCTCCATGAACACAAATAAATTTTATGATGATTTCTTCTAAACCATGAAATCCTTGGATGAAACCAAAGAAATCCTCGGATATGAATCTAAATGGCATCTCAAATCTTTTCTGCTTTTAAAGCTGAAAGGTCTTCCCTACTACTTAGTTTCCAGTATCTAAACTGATTATCTAGATATACTATTTTCTTCTGACGCTTAGACCATCTACTTAGAATAAGTGCTTCTGCTTCCTGCATACCTGAACCACTGAAACTAGCATAAACCTGGATTAAACTAGATAGACGAGATTTCTCAAAAACAAGAATGTAACAAAGTTAACGCACTTTGAAATGGGTCACTGGTTAATCTTGCTATCCGTTGATATATGATGTTTGAAGCTAGTGATGAGTTCTGCAATTTAATCATAGATATGCTTGTCATCAAACAGGACTTTGATTAATAAAGTGTTTGACAGTTGAAGAACAAATATAGAAGTTGAAAAGTATTATATATGCTAGTTGCTTATATAAACCCACTGCTTAGGAACTACCCAATGACCAGCGATCCAATCCCTACTTCCACTCTTTTATTACAGAATAAGATAAATCCTAAACTAAGCAGCATGTGAAAATTCCTTCCTTCTAACATCAGGACATTATACGAGCAATACATGGAGAGAGGTGGCTCTGCTTTTCAGCATAGTTAATTCCTGAAGAGAGGAAGAAATGTGTTGGAACGATTTCAAGTAAGACAGATTTGAATCTAAATCATCCAAAAAGCTTCCAATTTTTAATATCTTCAATCGAGTGAGGCTGCGTAAAATTTCCCCAGAAAATTCTTTCAGCCTTCCACAGTCGTAGATTCCCAACCCAACAAGAAAATTCAATTTTCCTAATGCTTTCGAAACAGACACCAAGTTTTTACAATTGCTTATCTTCATTTCCTCCAAACAAGTGAAGGATCCAATTGCCTAAAATTTGTGTATAAACCCACCACTTAGGGAACTACCCAACGGCGATCCCCATTTACGCCCTTTCTATTACAATTTTAAAACAAAGCAGCAAGTGAAAATGGACTAGACGGAATGGAGGCAAAGCTCCTATTTTATCATTCTTGTTCTTCCTTTGGTATAAAAAAAGAAGTAACTTGACTCATTTCAATTTTCGTAAAAGGAGAAACACTTACCTGATTCATGTCTCTATACATGAATCAAACTAATCATTGCAATGCAAACAACAAAACTTTTTTTTTATCGGATGTTCAAATTCACTTTTTCATATATATCCTGCATTTATTTGCTTAAGGCATATGTGGCAAGGTAAACCAGATCTAAGCAAGTCTTATCCTTAGTAAAATACTTCATTTTGGAAAATGAATTGAATATCATTTGAACTTGAAATTGATAGTTATCCAAAAGCTATTCTCTCCAAGATGGTAACAATTTCAAATTTGTACAATGTTAATTTAGAAAGGCGTTTCATTGTTACTTTTCATGGTAGATTCTTTAGATGATTACAATTATAAATACCAAGTCATTGTTTGAGAGGAAGGTAGTGGGTAGCCTGAAACGGAATTTTCACAAAGATGCATTCAGAAGCAGTTAAAAAGAAATATATGAGATGATTCATTGAATAAGCCGTGAAACAAGTCATTACATATTAGGCTGTAAGGTGTTTATTGGCAGCCTTGTCTGAATTTGCAATTGCCAACTACATCCTTTTCTACCTTTTAGCCCAACTTCCTAAACTAAGGCAGGTGGAAATTCATATCCTACTATAACATCAACGAAAGCAAAAAAACAAAAGGAGAAAACAGGTGTGGTGTATTAGTAGACATGTACTCCACGCAGATCTTCTTCTTCCTTCTTCTTCCTGTCATATTATCATATATATATATATATATCAAAAAAAAATCCACTCATTTCAGTTTCCTAAAATACTTCATCTTGGAACATAAATCGAATACCATGAAATTGAAATAGATATATAGTTAGAGATTCCATCATTTTACCTTACATAGTTATTATTCCATATCGATTTTGGGAATGTGAGAGATCTTGTACATCTCAGAGCTATTCTCCATAAGTTGATAACACTGCCAGATTCGCACAAGTGTTAATTTAGCCAAGCGCTTCATTGTTGCTGATGATGGTAGATTTTTGAGATGAACACACCAAATAATACTGAGAGATTCCAAAGAAGACAGATTGCCCAACCACTCTGGCAGAGCTTTCAATTCAGAGAATCCATGAATCTCCAAAGATTTCAGGGAAGTGAGATATCGAAGTTGATCTGGCAGACATGTGGTCATACTACCGTATAAAGTTAATTCTTGGAGTGAATTAGAAAGGTGTTGGATGGAATTCAAATAAGATAGATTTTCGTTCAACTCCTGTGAAAAGCCACCCACATTTAACATCTTCAATCGAGTCAAACTGCCTAAAATTTCCCCAGGAAATTCTTTTAGTCCTTCACATCTTGTTATTTCCAATGAAATAAGAGAATTCAGTTTTCCTAATTCTTTTGGAATACATTTGAGGCTCTCACAATGCCGTATCTTCAATTCCTCCAAACAAGTAAAGGATTCCAATGCATTGGGAAGACAAGTTATTTTACTCAATGTTATACCCAAACTTTTAAGACCAGCAAAAGACTGCACTTCATCAAATATATATTCTAACATTCTGCAGCGACTAATATCAAGTTTTACCAGTAAAGAAAGATGGCTCATCGGAATTTTTCTCAAAACCTCACAGTCCCAGATACTTAACTCTTCCAGGGAAGGAAATACAGCTGCAACTCTCTCATCTAGTTGTGGTGCCTTCCATTCTACTAAACTATGTAATCCTTCTAAGACACAGCATTTCAATGCTGGGAACACCCTCCTTCCATCACTATACTTTTCGCTTTCAATGTCATAGAACTCATTCCCTATGTTTCTCACTCTCTTATTATAACTCATGCGTAGATATTTAAGATTCGGAAGATTCCCTAGGCTTGGGACTTGTTTACAGTACCACCAGCCATTTAGTTCCAACTCAACCAAATTATTCACTAATGTGAAACAATCACCATCACTTGCAACTCTCATCTTCAATACCCACTCTGGAAAATTTTTGCCCAAATAACTCTCCATCTCCAATCTCGTTATGTTTGGGTGAGGCTCAAGACCTTCCAAAACTTCTTCATGATTTTTGTTCTCTCCACGCGAAAGCCACTGAAACTTCAAGGCTGTTATTTTATTTTTGGCCTTTAGATTTGCTTTTTTGGCTTCTTCCTTATCTCTCACATTCTCAAGTCTCTTTATCACCAACTCCCCTCTTAGTTCATTCAAGCATTTTAGTTCCTCAATGCTACCTCCTCTGTCACTTCCCACAACAAAAAACGGCAACCTTTCAAGATTAGTCAACCTTCCCAACCCACTTGGCATTTGCTCATCCTCAGAAAATTCAATGTGCTTCAAGTTCACTAAATATTTGATTCTCTCTCTAGGAAGCTCCTTAAGGTCCCAGCACTTAAGGAATTTCAATGTTTGCAAACTGTAGAGCTTGGAGATAGATTCAGGCAAAGCTTTAATTTCAGTCTTCGAGACATCAATATATCGCAACCTTTTCCACCCACCAATTTGAGACGGCAGATTCTTAATTGGAGCACCACTCAACTTTAGCGTCCGCAAGCTTTTCAATTTCCATGACTCGATCAAAAACAATATTCTCTGATAAAAACACAGTACGCAACTTCCTGGTATAGACTGCCATTGAATTCAATGCATATTGACCTTCTAGACTAACACGTCGAATGCAAGACAAATCATCTTCTGTTGAATGGTTATTGGAAGTCAACACTTCAGATTTTGAAAGAGAGATTGCGAGATCATGCACAAGATCATGCATCTTGCAACTTACAATATTCCCATATTTATCCCTTTCCACATCTTGAAAGAAGGAATTACAAACTAGAGCATTGAAATACCTGCCACCCACATCCCCATTACATGGCTCAAGAAAACCTTCAGCCATCCAGAGTTCAATCAAGTCTTCTTTTTCAATTGAAAAATCTTTTGGAAACATTGAACAATAAGCAAAACATGGTTTCAAGGATGAGGGCAAGCGATTAAAACTCAATTTTAATATTGCCTCCACGTTGTCCTTTTTATCTGATGTATGTAAAACTTGATTATTTAAAATAGACAACCATTCCTCTTTTTCTAATTTTGAGCCAGACAATGTCCCTCCTAAGACTTTCGCTGCTAGTGGCACTCCCTTGCATTTTCTTGCAATCTTATGCCCAAAAACCTCCAAGTCATCAGGAATGGATGTTCCCCAGTTTTGAACCACTTTATTCTTTATAATTGACCAACATTCACCATCTGACAAACAATCTAAGTTATGCGTATGCTGATGAGAAGTTTGCACAATAGATGCAACACCCTCATTGCGAGTTGTAAGAAGAATTGCACTTCCATTGTTTTTGACAATCATTAACAAACGTGTCTTTAGGTCATCCCACCACTTAGATGCATCATCCCACACATCATCGAGAACAAGAAGAAATTTCTTGTTTTGTAGTTCTTTTTGAAGTTGGCTTACAATGACATCCTTGTTTATCAACCCTGTCATATCGGGACGAAGACATTGCAATATTTCTCCCAAAATTCTTTGATCACTAGAGTTATTTGACACACAAATCCATATTTTAACATCAAAGAGATTCCTGGCCATGACCTCTTGACAGACCAATTTCGCTAGAAATGTCTTTCCGAGACCACCCATTCCCACAATAGGAACGATGGTGAGAAGTTGTTGCTTAGTGGTACAACCAAACAGGTTCACAATTCTAGAGACATCAGCTTCCCTCCCTACAATTGGAATATCAAATACCGAGTCCGTGGTTCGGTCCAAGTCAATGCAAAAGATAGATTTATCATTAGATAAGACTTGAAGTCCGAAACCCATAGCTTCATGCTTAATCTTAGACAAGGATTCGTTTACATTTTTCAGTTCATGGGCTATTTTAAGGTGAAAGCGAGTACTTTTAGCATAGCGACCAACTTTAGAGAATGGATTAGAACTGTGTACCTGAGACTCAGCTTTAACCTTTTGACGAAGGTTCTCATAGGCCAACTTATCTAACAAATCTTCAGCATCATAAGCAACTTGTTTAAGTTTCTTGAGCCAAAGCCTAAGAGGCTTCCTTTCAGTCTGCTGCTCCTCAGCATCTTGAAGAACAGCGCAGATCAAAGTTAGTGAGTCTTTGAGTTGATTGAGGTCGCTCTTGAGATTCCAAGCAAGGTTGATTTCATCAATAACAAGTGAAAGCAGCCTGCGAAGAGTTTCCTCTAGCACAGCACTGAGCACAATATCAGCCATCTGATTACTTACAAGGATTGAAAAAATAAGTTAAAAAGGAAGTTTGGAGATGATGAATTGGATTACACGGAGGAGGAGGAGGAGGAGGAGGAGTTCTAATAGTCAATGCCAAGACTTGGTAACCAATAATTTCTATGGCGTTCCTTAAATGGAGATGCCCCATCAGAAAGATTTTCAAATATGTTAGTTGTTTGGAAACTACATCAAATATTAATTGTTGTTATTGTACTAAAACTGCATCGCATTTTAATTACAGAAACGATATTTTACCAACATACTTCACGGTGAAAGTTCAAAAATAAATAGCCAAAAAAAGCATCCAGAAGAAGCTAGTGACAGGTTACAAACTTGAAATGGGAGAAGTGACGCACTGAAATTCTTTACCCTTTAAATCGTTGTTATGGATGTTTTTCCAGTCTACATGGTTCGCGTCTATCTCTTTGTAATTACTTGTAGCAAAAGTTGTGCCGTGTCTACTATCAATAATTGACGAGCAGTCTACTTCCAATAATTCAACGGGTAGACGGACCCACGCACTGATATTTTTCCTCTCGTTGGGCCATGTGTTCGGCCTTTCTCGGCAATGTTTTTAGCTAGGCGGGTGAGTATGTGTAAAACTTGATGTGATGGACTGCAGCAAGCAAAATTTGATTGAAATTCTGGTACTTAATTTTTTGATAAAATAAAATTAAAATTTAATGGTCAAAAAAATACAAATTGAATTCTATACCAACCCATTCAAGTTTTTATTAATATAAAACTAAAGATATTTTGATGAAACTTAACTAGCTATTAGTGCTATATTATTGGATAGTATATATGATATAAAAATTAATGTTTACTTAATTTACTAAATTAAATCATATTTTATGGTAAAGTTGAAAAATGTTTTAAATTTTATGGTTTTTTTTATTTCCCCAACTTTGGATATGAAATATGTTAATTACATTTTTGATAATATTAATTAAGCGCTTACAAATATATATATATATATATATATAAAGCAATCCATAATTAAATTGAAATTCGAATAAAACTTGTTATTAAGAAACAAAATTGAAGGATTTTTGTATCTCATCACAATTAAATTATTAGTTTTTGTATGGCAATTAAAATTATATATAAACACAATGCTTAGATATTATGGGCCCAATTCGATACTTCTAATAAGAAACTGTGTGGCCCTCATATAACACACTGCCTCCATAGCCAGCCAACAATTCACAATTCACAATTCACTCATTAGGCTATGATAGATAACAAGTGGGTTACTATCGCACCTCATAAAATACTTAAATAAAATGAAAATATAAAAAGATTATTTTGCCCTCAAACTCCTAGAATTCTACCCCTCATTAGAGACTACCAACTAAGCAGCAGGTGAAAATGCCTCTGCTCTAACATCAAGACAATACAAAGCCAATAGATAAACAAAATGCAAGAGATGAGCTTCTTAGTACCAATGCAGACGGAGCTTCTTATTTCAGCTGATGATCATGCCCTCTTATGCTGCCTACTATTTTTTCCAAAAAAAAAAAAAAGCATTTCAATTTTCACAAAATGATTCATTTCGGAAAATAAATTGAATACCACGAAACTGAATTTGATAGATATATATATGAATGTCTTTCATTTTACCTCAGGTGGTGGAAAGATGTAAACCTTGGGAATGTGAGAGATCTTGTACCACTCAGAGCCCCTCTTCATGGTGCAACTTCTCCCAAGGCGGTGACAATAACGAATTTCTAAAAATGTTAATTTTGAAAGGCGCTTCATTGCTGTTTCTGATGGTAGATTCCTTAGATCATCACAACCTTCAATATGAAGGTGCTCAAGAGAAGACAAATTGCCCAACCACTCAGGCAAAAATTCCAATTTATCAAAATACTCCATCTTCAAAAACTTTAGGCAAGTGAGGTGTTGAAGTTGAGTTGGCAAAAAAGTGGCACTACTCTTCGATATAGTTAATTCTTCAAGAGACGAAGAAAGGTGATGGATAGAACTCAAATAGTGTAGATCTGCATTCAAATCATCTGAAAAATAACCTACTTGTAATTTCTTCAATTGAGTCAGGCTGCCTAAAATTTTGGAAGAAAATTCTTTCAATTCTCAACAACAATAGATTTCCAAGGAAATAAGAGAATTCAGTTCTCCTAATTCTTTCGGAATAGACTGAAGGCTGTGACAATAGTGTAGCTTCAATTCCTGCAAAGATGTGAAGGATCCGAATGCACTTGGAATGCAGGTTAACTCACTGGCTTTTATACCCAAACTCTTAAGACAAGGAAAAGATTGCACTTCATCAAATATATATTCCAGCCCCCCACACTGCCTAATATCTAGTTTCACTACAGAAGAAAGTTGGGTCACAGGGATTCTTGTCAAAAGAAAACAGCAGCAAATCTGTAATTCTTCCAGGCAAGGAAATACAGCAGCAACTCTGTCATCTATTTCTGGCGCCTTCCATTCAACTAACCCCGTTAAAGCATCTAAAACAAAACGTTTCAATGATGGAAACGGCCTCCTTCCACCACTTTCAATGTTGTAGAACTCATTCCCTATACTTTTCACCCGTCCCATAGACCTCATTTCGAGATATTTAAGACTTCGAAGATGTCCTAGGCTTGGGATTTGTTCACAGGAGTGGCAGTCATATAGTATCAGCTCCACCAAATTGTTCAGTACTGAATCACCACCGCTTGCAACCTTCATCTTTAATACCCACTCTGGAAATTTTTCACTCCAATAACCACCTATCTTTATTCTCTCTATTTTTGAGTGAGGCTCAAGCCCTTCCAACACCACTTCATCATTCAAATCTCGCAATTCTCTCAAATCTCTAATCACTCTATCTAAACTCCAATGAAACTCCACGGCTGTTATTTTCTCTTTTGCCTTTAGATTCGCTTTTTCAGCTTCCTCCTTATCCCTCACATTCTGAAGTCTATTTATTTGCAACTCCCCTCTTAGTTCATTCAAGCATTCTAGTTCCTTAATGCTACTTCCCATGTCATTTCCCACAGCAAATAACTGTAATCTTTCAAGATTAGTTAGCCTTCCTAACCCACATGGCATCTGCTTATCATATGAAAATTCAAGATGCCTTAAACTCACCAAATATTGGATTTCCTTTCTAGGAAGAAACTCAAGATGGAAGCACTCAAGGAATTTCAATGTTTGCAGATTGTAAAGCTTGGTGATGGATTTGGGCAAAGCTTCAATTTAGTCTCGGAGACATCAATATATCTCAAGCTTTTCCACTCACCAATTTGACATGGCAACTTCTTAATTCGAGCACCTCTCAGCTTTAGAGTCCGCAAATTTTTCAACTTCCATGACCCATCAAAATCGATATCCTTTAACAAAAAAACAGTACGCAACTTCTTGGCACAGGCTGCCATTGAATTTGTTGCATATTGACAATCTAGAGCAACACTTCGAATGCAAGACAAATCAACTTGCAATGAATTGCTCTCTGAAGTCAATACTTCAGGTTTGGAAAGAGATATTGCAAGATCATGCACAAGATCATGCATCTTGCAACTTACAATGTTCTCGTATCCATCTCTTTCCACATCTTGAAATAAGGAATTAAAAACTAGAGCATTAAAGTACTTGCCACCCACATCTCCCTTGCATGGCTCAAGAAAACCTTCAGCCATCCAGAGTTCAATCAACTCCTCTTTTTTAATTACAAAATCTTTCGGAAAGATTGAACAATAAGCGAAGCATGGTTTCAAATATGAAGGCAAGTGATCAAAACTCAGCTTTAATATTGCCTCCAAATTGTCTTTTTTATCCGAAACATTCAAAACTTCATCCTTTAAAATAGATAACCATTCTTCTTTCTTCAATTTCAAGCCCGACAGTGTCCCTCCTAAAACTTTTGCGGCTAAGGGTACTCCCTTACATTTTCTTGCAATCTCATGCCCAATAGCCTCCAAGTCATCCGTAATGGATGCTCCTTGGTTTACAACCACTTTGTTCTTGATAATTGACCAACACTGACCATCAGACAAACAATCCAACTTATGCCTATACTGTGGAGAAGTCTCCATAATAGACGCAACGTCTTCTTTGCGAGTTGTAAGAAGAATTGCACTTCTATTGCTTTTGACAAACGTTAACAAACGAGTCTTTAGGTCATCCCACCACTTGGATGCATCCTCCCACACGTCATCAAGAACAAGAAGGAATCTCTTCCTATCTAGCTCTTTCTGGAGCTGGCTAACAATGGCATCTTTGTTTGTCAACCCTCCCACATTTGGACAGATAGATTGCAACATTTCTCCTAAAATTCTTTGATCACTAGAATTATCAGATACACAGATCCATATTTTAACATCAAAGAGATTCCTTGCTATAACTTCCTGACACACCAATTGTTGGAGTTGAAATTACTGCTCAAACACCATTAGCACCATTAGCTGTCTAATACCATTAGCTGTCTAATTTGCTTTTTCTTTATTAAATTCTATGAGCTGTTTTTTAGCATTAATTCCTGCAAACTGTCAGTAGTGGAAT
>CANYBF010664137.1:0-10597 GCA_948192965.1 Dalechampia spathulata
TTTTCAACTCTGAAAAACCTAAGTTTTATTTCCTAGTTTTCAAAGTTAATTCAATTGGATTAATAGAAACAAACTAGGTGGCGACTCCACATATCCCGTTTTTCTCAAAAGTTAAAACCTGTAAAACCGGAAAAGCCGAGAAATGGATACGTACGCTCACAAACTGCCATATCTCTCCTAAGGTGATAAGAGGTATTTATCTCCTGGTGTCTTGCATATACTTTTGGAGTTCAGGTTGAAGTTCTTTAAGAAGTGAAGAGATGAAAGTATACTTGAGATTATCATCTTATGGCCCTCTAATTAGATAATATAATTGAGACATTATCTGATAATGTTTCTCAAGATCAGATCTCTTCAATGAGCAACATTTCCTGTCAAAGAAGTCTTTAAGCTCAAAATATTTAAGGAACTAAGCATGAAGTTGATTAAGAGCTTCATTGATTGAGGGAAGCTGAATAAATTGAAGCTGAGTATACTGAAATAATCCTTGAAACTATTCTCTTATTGAGCCTATAAATCTTGATGCACACTCTATAAGGACTTATCTTATTTTTGCATTTGGATTTATCATCTATAGGTCAATCTAAGCATGGAACTCTAGCAATCTTTCTCGCCACTCGGATGGAGGGATATCATCAAGAATAAACCATGGGCTTGAAGTGGGCCTTTTGGGTATTGGATCAAGTGATCCAACTTCTTTTGGGTTAGAAATAATTTGTTTGGTCTCTTGTGGATGGGGATTTATCTATGAGGAGCATTCAACATCTCTAGTTATGGTATTCATAAGGATCTTAGTAATATCTGCTAGTCTAGATAATTTGGATTTTTGCTAAGAAGAAGAGTAAGATTCAGATTCAAAATCAGATGAAGGAAGCTATGAAGCTAACATTTGAGAGGATGGAGGTGGTTGGGAGACCATAGGTCTTTTTCCTGTAACTTTGTCAGATAAGTTTGAAGGAGTTTTTCTGTTTCTCCTTGGAACAAGAGTAGAGACTAATGAAAATTGAGGATGTGCCTTGGGTTCAGGTTGGATAGTGGGGACTATGAAAGGAAAAAGAGGTTGAGTGTTTAGTTTCATATCTGCCTCAATTTATTGTATCTGTTGTTTGAGTTTCAAGATTTCTTTTTCCTTTTGAAAAATTCAGGAGAAAAGGATGACTTGGAACCAATCATGGATCTGAGTTCTTTGTCAAGCTGTATCATCTGACTTTGGAGTTTTGAGTATAATGCTAAAACATATTTGGAAAAAGATGTTACTATTTGCTATAAGTTATTATTTTGATCAATGGCTTTACCAATCTTCCAATCAATCTTTTAGAGATATTGATTCTAAATTTAAGCATTGTAGGACTGCTAGTTGAGTACTTCCTCTACAGGAGAAAGTTCTTTTAGCTAACCTATGGGTAGAATAACATTCTTCCACATTTTTGGTTGCATGGGAGAAGAAGAATCAATAATTCTAGTCAATGGGTGAAAATCCTCTGAAGTAAAAGAGAATTTCATGCACAATTGTATGGGGCTAAATGAAGAAGGCTAGATGAGGCTTTTGGTTTACAAGAGTAAGGGGAATGAAAGGCTATAGGAATTAGCCTAAGTTTAGGCTCTTCTGGTTGATTAAAAAGCCTCTCTTTTTAAAACTTTAAGAGTAGCCTCATATATGGGAAGAGGAAGAGGAGTATCCTCTTGCTATTTTTTCTTAGGGATTCCAACCCATGAGCTTGAATTGAAATCATCTTTATCATCATGCTTAGAAGGTGGAAAAGCCTTAGGAATCAGTCTGTAAGGAGTAATAAGACTAGGCTTTTTTAGTGGATCATAACAATGAAGACATACATCATCATCATTATCTTCACCACCTATGCATTGTTGATCATACATGCTTGATCCATAGACATGCCATATAAAATGGCCATCAATTTTACCAACATACACATGTTGCCCTTGGGTGGTAAAACTATGGATGGGAATTTCTTCTCTCTAAGGAGAGTTGCAGGAGTGATATCAGAAACATGAAATAAAGGTGGTTCAGAAATGGAACTTCTGGGTTATTGGAAGATAGTCTTAACATAATGATTTGTTTACCTTATGAAGACTGGGTTAGTTGCTTGTACTGACTTGGCATCCTATTGTAGTTTCTCATAATTTATCAACCACTCAGTAGGGATGAGTTTCAACAAATCTTCTTGAGACATCTGTCTAGGAGTCTAAACTATGGTAGGAACCTTGCCTGATTTTAACAAAGATGAACAAAGCATCTAAAATTCCTGGTGTTGAGAGATTGATTGTATGGTCATGCAATCTGTAAACAATTTGATGGTGGAGGTAGTTGCTAAAGAATTAACTATTTGGTTTGCCCCAATAATTTGCACATGTATTTTTAATGCTTGGGAAAGATGAGAATCTTTCAAAGACATATTAAAATTTGGAAAAAAGGTGAGAACCATGCTTCTATCATTAAGTATGAAGGCTATGGAGCCAATCATTGTATGTTCATATTGAACATATTTTGTAACAAAGAGAGAAAGTCAAGTTGTAACTAGAAGTCCATAGCTTCCATGATAAGATAGTACAACTCTGATAGCACCTATGTGTAGTTGAGAATATCCTTTTCTCATCCACTGGGAAATGAACTCTGGGGGTATTTCCAGAGTCATATATTGTTCTTTAGTTGAAGAGGTAAGGGAGTATTGAGATAAAGAGGAGGATTGTATGTATTTCTTAACAAAAGGAGAGGGTCTACAAATGATTTTATGAATACTTTTTGTGAAAGAAGTAGTTCTTTTGAATACCTGGGAAAAAGGGTGAGAACCGCACATCTAACATTAAGTGTGGTGGCTATGGAGCCAATCATTGTATGTTCATATTGAACATATTTTGTATCCAAGAGAGAAAGTCAAGCGGTAACTAGAAGTCCATATCTTCCATGATAAGATAGTACAACTGTGATAGCACTTATGTGTAGGTGAGAATATCCTTTTTTTCATCCATTAGGAAATGAACTCTGGGGGTATTTCTAGAGTCACATATTGTTCTTCAGTTGAAGAGATGAGGGAGCATTGAGACAACGAGGAGGATTGTATGTATTCTTTAATAGAAGGAGAGGGTCTACGAATGATTTTATGAATACTTTTTATGAAAGAAGTAGTTCTTTTAAATACCTGGTAAGGGTTTAAGAGTGGGAGGAGAGAGTCATCTGTTTAGAAATCTTAGGAGGGTTTTCTTAAAAGTATCTAGTAAAGAAATATGAGAAGTACGAACATATAATTGTGAAGAAGAAGAGCTGGGATTTGTATTCATGATTTAAAGATTCTTTATACTCTTTAATATAAATTCATAAACAAATTTCTCTAAGACTATGGCTCTGATACAAGTGGCGACAAGAGCTGTCCATAGTTAATTCTAACTATAAAGGGATTTGGTTTCTTAATATTCTTCTTTTTTCTAGAACATTAAGAAATTAATTAATAATTTATTATCCACCGCATAACATAAGTTAGGCTTCCTTCATACCAAAGAAACCTTAATTGTTTGCTAGTACTCATATATGTTAAGTTTCTTCCCTTTTATAGTATAAAGTAATAGTCAACTACACACTATGACTACTGTCCAACATTAGCTTAATAATCCCCATCATTTTCTTTATGATTGTAGTCCAATCCAGATTATTCATCCCTCAGTGAATAAAAGATATTCTTACTTAGGTTCTGACAACTTATACCCACACACATTTTCATTATGATTGTAGTCCAATCCATTTAACAATCATAAATATAATTCTATTTAATTGCTAACCTTATTTTATTAAACTCTTGTAACATTATCCACTCATAACTTGTATACTTGTTTGATAAAATGATTATTTATTTATTTAATAAAAATAAATCTATTTCCTTCTTAGTCATTCTTTTTACAACCCACAGTTACATATTCGTGCAATACCAACAATATAAATATTTATGTTTAAAAATAATTAATCTAAACATTAACTACATTTATCAAATTATTAATCTTAAGTGATTAATTATTAATTATTCTAATAATTTCACTGTTAAAGTTTAAAATATAAATTAACATAATTATGATCATAATTACAATAATAATAATAAAAATGAATGTGACATTTGGTCTATTGGTCAGTCAAGAATAATGACCATGATCTTAGATTATCGATAAATATTTGTATGGGTTTATTACTTCAAACATGTCTATTTTGATACAATTTTTATATCTTGACCTTTTGTATTTTATATTTATTATTAATTCTCTTAATAGGTTTTCTTGAATCATGAGCTCTCTTATGTTTTGATTGCTTAGTTTTTTTATTTCTTCAATTTATTTGAAGATAAAAAAAGAATACTTATTTACTCAATTTATTAACTTATTAAATCTCTTTGAAGAAAAATAAGATAATAATTGAGAAAAATAAAAAGAAGTTGAAATAATATATTTTTTAGTATATGGTCAAGGTTGACAAGCTAAGAGAACTCTTTACTCTTTAAGTTTGAAATACAAACAATGCCTTTAGACAAAATCTTCTTAACTAAGAATGGACCTTCTTAATCAGACCTAAACTTCCCACGTGGTTCACGAATAACTAGTCTGGCTTGCTTCATGACTAGATAACCTTCCCATGTAGTGATAGACATGACTTTTGCTGCTTCTCATGATAACTAACTTAACGATAGACATGATAACTAACTATTCATACCTAGCCCTTTTCTACTTAGCTTTTGGCAACTAAGATTTCGAGACATGTTGTAGTGACTTCAACTCTACTTTGATTGGCAATATAACTTTTATCTTGTAAACCAAATAATAGGGGGTGGCACCTATAAGACCCCTTGCGGTGGTTCTATAACCCCACAGAGCAAATAGCAACTGCTCATGCCAATCCCGATAAGTCTACATAGTTTTGGCTGAAATCTTTTTGATCATCTTATTGGCTGCTTCAACTGCCTCAGTAGCTTAAGGAAAATATGGAGAGGATCGATGGTGCTTAATCATATATCTTTCTAGTAACTTAAACACTGAGTCCTGGAACTGCATACCATTGATGGATACCAAATGATGTGGTACCCCATTGATGGAACTGCATAAACTTGATAACCTGCTTTGCCCCTAATTTATTATAGGATTCTACCTCCACCCACTTAGAGAAGTAGTCAATAGCCACTAGAATGTACCAATACCCATTAGAAGCATTAGGATGGATCTCACTGATATTATTAACTCCTCAAGCTAAGAAAGGTCATGGCATTGTCAAATTCTACAATTTAACTAGTAGGATGTAACTCAAATCTACATGAATCTGACACTCATGATATAGTTGTATAAACTATATGTAGCTTGCCTCCATGGTAAGCTAAAAATAACCTTAGCATAGGATATTTTCATACAAAGCAAATCCATTCATATGGGACTTGTAAGCATTAGCATGTACTGTCTACATAATTGATTCAATCTCCTTCCCCGATATGCACTAAAGTTGTAGACCATCAACTGTTCTTCTATAAAGAATACCCTGATATCAGGTAAAGTTAGCTGCTAACCTTAGTAAAGCTAGCTTATTAATCTTATTAGGTTTCTCTAGATAAGCATTAGTTCTTAGAAAGTTCATGATATCAACATACCATGGGGTCTCATCTTGTTGATTCAACGTCCTAACCCGCTTATCCTCATAGTAAGGAATCTTTGACTGCTTAAAAAAGATAAGCTAGACTTGCCATTATGTTTATTCATATATAGAAGCTAGTGTTGCCAAGGCATTAACCATCTGATTATCATCATGCAGGTTATGAACAAATTTACATGAGCTTAAATTGCAAATCATAAGCTTTATGTATTCGATGTAAGGCTTGAGCCACTCTTCTCTAATACCCCACTCAGTCATGGACTTCAAGCTTGAACGTACATGCTTCATACTTAACTATATTGTTAGTGACTGGGAAGCTCAACCACTTTGATAGCATAATTGGTTTACCTTTGAGAGTGATTAAGACAACCTTTATGCCTGCATCTCTTTTATTGATTGCACCATCAAAGTGCAACTACCATTTTTGAACATCAACTATGCCCAAGTGCTTATCTGGAAAGTTTAGTTCAAAAGTTTAAAGTCATTCATTAGCCTAGATGCTAGGAATTCAACAACCATTATTCCTTTGTTCACTTTCTTAATGATGTACTACACATCAAACTTTGATAATAGGATCAACCACCTGGAAAGCTTCTCCACTAGCAAAGGAGCTTCATACAAGTACTTCATGGGATTGACCTTAGAGATCGCCTGAACTTGATATGTTGTAAGTAATATATGAGCTTCTTAGTGATCTCGACCATAGCCATGCATAACTTCTCAATAGTATTATGCTTGCATTATGTTGGCAACAGTTTCTTACTCAGATAGTAGATAGCATGCTCAACTTTAGCTTCATTCTATTGAGCGATCATAGCTCCTATTGACTCCTCTAAGGCTAGATAGAGCAACAAAGGTTTCTTGGGTCTAAACAACTATAAAATATGTAAGTTAGAGAGGTAATGCTTCACTCTCTTGAATGCAAACCAGTAGTTCTCATTCCATACCAAAGGCTGGTTCTTCCTCAAAAGCTTAAAGATAGGCTTATATATAGTAGTGAGCTTAGCAATGAATCTACTGATATACAAGAGCTATCCCATAAATCTCCTAACTTTGATTTTAATTCTAGGAATCGACATCTCATAAATTGACTTTGCCTTATCAAGATCTACCTTAATACCCTTTTAGCTAATTACATGACCTAACAGCTTACCAGACATCAACCCAAATGTGCACTTCTTTTGGTTTAGTGTAAGCCCATACTTCTCAACTCATGTAAGAAATTTGTCAGAGCAACTAGATGCTATCCCTTAGTAGGAGACTTCAACATCATATCATCCAAGTATACCTTAACCTCCTTTTAAATTAGCTCATACAATAAAGTTATTATGACTCTTTGATAAGTCTCTTATTTTATGATAATAGGCATGAAAATCTGATTGTTTCTAGAAAACCCATCAATGAATGAGTACCTAACACTAGTGGTTGCATTTTTGACTAGTATATTGATATATGGTAAAGGAAAGACATCCTTCAAGTATCCTTTATTCAGATCATTGTAGTCTATATAGACTTAGACCCTGTTGTTTTTTTGGGAACCAAAACCATATTTGACAACCATTCAGAATAGTCGACCACCTCGTAGAACTTAGCATCCAACTTCTTTTAGACATCCTTCTTAATTTTTTGAGCCTATTCTGATCAAAGATGATGTAATAAAAGTTCATTAAATATGCTATCTACTAGGGTGGTGATGTCCTCATAGACTTTATGAAGTAGTAGGTCCCCCATGTGCAAACTCTGTAGCTTAGTCTCCAATGTAGTGATTGTAGTAAGTTTTAGTTCAAAGCGATCTATGGTGAGATTGGTAATGTCACCAAAGATTCAGAAGTCACCATTAAGGCTAATGGTGGAGGTAATGCTTTCAAGGCTGATAAGTCATAAACATCACAAAGATGGTGAATTTCTTATCAAAGGAATCATCTGAGTTAGGCAACTCAGAGCCGTGATCATACTATATCTCTCCCTAGATAAATGCAATTATTTTAGATTCTTCTAGCTTGACTAAGGTGGAAAGGTCAAACCCAATACAATATCTCTCCTCCCATATGGTTATGGGAATGTTGAACTCAATTGGACCTTGTTGGTACTGGCCTAGACCTTACCAGGCATAAAGTTCATATTATGAATCATCTTCTCCATAATAGGGCTCGATTGGTATAAGTACAACTTAGATTCTTTGGTTATACTAATATGAAAACTAGTAATGAGAGGAACATCCTCTATGATGTAGGTTAAAGCAGCCTCATTATGAGTAGCAATAATAAACACACCCTCATCATGTGGAAACTTGATCTTTTGATACAAGGTGGATGGCACACCTCCTAAAGAATGAAACCACAGTTGACCCAATAATAAAGTAAATGATACTAGAATATCGAGAACTATGAATTCCACCACTAACTCAATTGGCTTAATATTTACAATGGTAGTGAAGGTACTAGTAACCTTCTATTTAGACTCATCATATGCCTGATGATAGCCTTATATGGCTTCAGGTCTGTAGGTTAAACCTTAAGCTTGGGCAACACCTTGAGTGGACAAACATTGATACTAGAACTATCATCCACCATAACATAAGGAGTATTAAGGTTCATAATCTACACTTTGATGAAGAGTGCCTTGTTATGATGGATACCCTTGACTAGTAAATTTGTATTTGAATAGGTGATCATGCTAGACTTTAACTCTCAATTAACCAATTGGCTCTTCATGATAAAGGTAGAGGTAGATAGGGAAATCCTTATACTAGAAAGTGCTTTGATGATGTCTTATTGATGCTATTGAGAAGATAACATCAAGTCCAAGATACTGATGTTAGCTTGAGTCTTCTTTAACTACTTAATCATATTGTTCTCTGGCTGAGCAACCTACTTACCCTTATCAACAGGTTATGGGGCTAAAGCACTACTGAAACCACTCCAGGTCTATCAAGGTGACATTAAAATGTGACTTGAATCTATATTGCTTTCAGAAAGTAGTACAAAGAGGCTTCCACTCGCTTATGGTTACCTTATTGAGACTGTAATACCAGGCCAGTGCTCATTATCATCTTTAGATCATTATTTGGGTCCCCAACTCTATTTTTTTAGGAACATTCAAATGTTATAACTTAGTGGGTAGCCTTTTGATAGCCCAAATAGAGAACTCATCAAAGTCAAGGTTAGAGCCCATCCTTTTAGCCTTCATGAACTGTTTTATCTTATGTTCAAGTGCAAAAGTCTTAGATTTATGAATATCATACATGTGGAGTGACATATCATTATCTGTCTTGACATCATACAGATTTACCATCTTCCCATTTTCCTTGATAGGGCCTGGTAGAGTGATAAAGTCCTCAAGATTGAGAGCCTCCTAGATCTATTGTTGTAGGAGAGTCTTGAAATCATTGGACATGAGTTTGGCCATAAGCTGGTCAATAAGCTATTGAATAGTGGCAAGTGATGTGTCATCAAGTGTAGCACATACAATTTTAAATAGAGAAGCAATATCTTTAGAAGGTTGTGGTTTTAACATGTTTTCTCATATCCGATTGGTGAAACATGCTCCCGTACGTGATTAATAAAAATTGTAGCTTAGGAATTCACTAATCACTCTATAAAGGATCTGTGGATTTTTTTTATATAGTGAAGGAATATATCTGGTCTATTTTGTAATTATTTATTATTAACCTATAGCTTTAAAACCACTTGTATAAAATATTCATATAACACTTATGGCATGCCATCAACTATTTCCTATATATAAGCATCATATATAAAATCTAGATAAGTCACACATAAGATAATTTTAGTATATCTACTAATTCACAAGCATAAAATATTTTACTACCT
Organism: Dalechampia spathulata; assembly: GCA_948192965.1. NCBI lineage: Eukaryota > Viridiplantae > Streptophyta > Magnoliopsida > Malpighiales > Euphorbiaceae > Dalechampia > Dalechampia spathulata. Next base: position 9,466 of record CANYBF010664137.1, read on the forward strand.
CTAAAATAAATTGTCACATCTGATTGGTGAAATATGCTCTTATAGCGTGATTAATAAAAACTATACACTTAGTAGTTCATTAATCACTCTAAAAAGGATTTGTAAATTTTTTTATCAATGGAATATATTCGACCTATTTTTGTAATTACCTTATTTTATAATCTGTGGCTTCAGCATCACCTGTTATATGAGACCTTCACCTAATAAAAATGGCATGCCATCTAATAGCTTTCCATATACAAAAATTATTTATAAGATTTACATAAGCCACATATCTAATATTTACAACCTTCTTACTAAATTTACAAGCATAAAATATTTTACTGCCAATAATTATACAATGACAGTTGAACAAAAAAAATTCAACCACTAGGAATATGTTATATTTACAAAATGTATTTTGAGAGTCATATGTGGCTTGGAGGATCTTGATTGACCTGATGCCTTGCTAATCTGGTTGCTTCTTTGGATTACTTAGACATGCATTCATCAAATGATAAATGCTGAGTATAAAACTCAATGGTGTATAATAATTATTGTATAAACAAAATTCAAGTATTTTATTATAATATAGTAATAATGATAAATAAATTATTTATAGAACATTGCAAAAATTAATCATAATAAACATGGAAATAAATAGAATCATCTCATCAATATTCCATTAATATAATAATAAATAGTAGTAATTTATGTAGCTGTTCTTAAAACTATTCAACCTTTCTATGAATTAATCATAATATCACTCTGTTAATCAGTATGATAGCAATAATATGCTTAATATCAATAAATATAAATCTTAGGTTGCATTTCTCATTTCTCGTAATAATGTGATGCAATGTGATAATGATTGCAAAAAATGTATTGCACTCCTCTGTTCTTTGCCATTTCATCATTCCTCTATGAATTTATCATTTTCTATGAATTTGTCACTTTTTTTTATGATCACAACAATATATATCTCTAATTATGCATAATCTATGTTGGACATATTTTAAATGATTATTTATTTTTCCGAGTAACTTTATATTTTATGTAAATCAGTATCTATAATTGTATTTGTATTTGTATGTGTAATTATATTTGTATTTGTATATATATATATATATATATATATATATATATATATATA
>CANYBF010664174.1:0-18906 GCA_948192965.1 Dalechampia spathulata
ATATAAGATGATTGTGTTGTGTTAAAGAAGTAATAATTAAAAACTATGAAATTTAATTCAAAACAAACATTACTTAAAGGAAAAAGGAATAACATTTAAAATAAAAAATACTAAAATACTAAAATAAGAAAAATAAGAAAAATAAGAAAATATTTTGATGGTAGAAGAAAGTTATAGAGGAATCAATTAATAATAAGAAGAAGAAGAAGAAGAAGAAGAAGAATAATAATAATAATAATAATAATAATAATAATAATAATAATAATAATAATAATAAATAAAATGGAGACTTATCTTATTAAGGAAAAAAGCAAGTTAGGTTTTTACCTCTTCTTTACAAAGACAATACGGTTTCTCCTTCTTATTCTCTCTTTCCATCCTAACCTAAGAGAAAGCAATGTGTTATGAATCTTTGTATGAATTGTTTCTTTTATTAAGTATGGATGCTTTGTAATGTTATAGGTGATGTGAAGGAAGATTTACAAGTATCATCAAGGAATTTGGATAAGGGAAAGTCCATTGCAGGTTTGTGTTTTTCACTTCTTGACCCATTAAAGGTCTTGAAATGATGTTTTTCAGAGTTGACTGCTTGTAATAGCAAAGTAAAGAGTTTATATTATGGATGGCACTGTATGATCATTAATGCATCATGTCACGAAACATCCATACATAAAGACATTCATAACATATCATATAGAAGGTATAAGGGGAAAAAAGAGATATATAGAGAAATGATTAATGAAAACATACTGGGTCATACAGTTATTATCGATTCCCTTGATGGAATCATACAATATAGGTTCTTATTATGAACCATAGAGAAATGTTATGTTCCTATGGGAACCAAAGAATGATACAGTACCGGTACATAGAGAAAGGGATCCAGTACGAGATTGAATACAATCATACATAAAAGAAATGAAATGTTATAGGAAAATCAGAGGGAGAATACAAAGCATGATCACATTCTCATTACCATAAACATACATGATCATTCATTTAGTATAAAAGAATAGAGAATAGAATGATAAAGGCACTACAATTTTGCTTATATAGAGATATATGCAGAGTGATAAAATACAGATTAATACTTGATACAAGAAAAGTTACAATGTATTCATTTATAATATTGATTTCCATCTTTATGTAGTATGTGCTATGTATGGCTTATAATAACTAGCAATTGATGTAAAATGACATGATATGACATAGTTATACTACTAAGCATGGGGTTATTATAGTTTGATCTTAATGTGATATGTTTATGGTATGAATTATGTGTTTCACTCATTTTATAGCACAATTGAGTTTTATACTCAACGTTTATCATTTAATAAACGCAGGACCAGGACCTTCAAGAAAGAACCTAGACTGATCAATCCTCAGTCAGAGAAGGTTGCGATTCTGAAGAATCTTCTTCTGGAAGCAGTGTAGGACCAATGTAACATACTCCATCGTGTTTTTGTATTTATGCAACTTTTTGACTTAACCTTAGAGGCAATAACATTATGTAATATATTTTATGATATGTAATATTAATACTATGGTATAATGTTTAATGATATGTACAGAGCACATGTAATGAATAAGAGTTTGTTGATATAATGAGAATGCATTTGGTATATTGGATTTTGTAATTAAAGAAAAAAAAACATTATAGATCCTTTGTAGAATATTTAATGATTTCCTTGCTTAGAAGATTATTAATTGTTCTACGGGAGCGTGTTACACTGGGTTAGAGTGTGACATATCAACACATATTTTTAACACCCATATACACATACACATTTATACCTACTTATACACATTCTCATATATACTAAATCATTCACCTCCAATATAATCATATCTCTTTAACATTATTTAGCACTTGCACTATTAAATTCATGATTAACATTCAAATCAACATACATACTTTACATTCAATTAAGACATTTCCAAATATATATAATTGACCATAGAAAATTAATCATTTCTACCCATCATCCAAATAAATATATCATCTTATATATATAAAATGACATTTAATTACTAAAATACAATCTTGATGGTATAACTATATGTATGTATTATTAAGTGTAAAATAATGGATCTGATAGTGCTATACCATCATAGGTTTGGCATTACTTCTACAAGTGGTGTTTTTTATGATAGGAATGGTATTGGGTATGATGTTGTTGTTCTTACTTCTAATGCTTATGAAGCAAAGTTAAATTATTTCTATAGAATGCTTAGAAAAAAAAAGGCTAAGATTAGGTACTTTTTTATATGGTAATTCTAGCATTCAATCAAGATCATGTTTTTCCATTTGCATGTTTTAATTTTTTTTAATGAATTTAGCTTTCAAGTAGTCTAACCATTTTTAGTGGCATGAAATGGTTCCTCTATGAGCTTTGATTCTTCTAATTGGGATACGATAGGAGTTGAATTCTTGAGTTTAATATCATGTAGTTGCCTTTTGTTCTTAAAAAAAAGTAAATAATCCTTTTTTTTTCCTCTTTATTTCACTTTTTTTTAACTTTTTTAAACCTACTATCAAAATTTATGTTTAATATAAAGAAATTCTAATTGATTAAAATAATATTTTACTAAACAAAGAAAAGAATGTTACTAATAAATAAATAAATAAAGAAGAAATTATTAAGAAAATTTGAAAACAATAATAAAAATTAAAATGATGATATAGTTGTATTATAATTTATTTACTCAACTCATACATTTGATGAACATTATTAGCAACAAATATAATAAAGTAAGACCAAATATTATATATATAGATGAAAAAACTAAATTATATGATAATCTTTAATCAAGGAAACAATCATAATGAAATTAGATAAAGGGAGTTTACTTTTGTAATAGATAAAGTAACATACACCTTCATCAGTTGCCACTATACTATAGTAGATCGAAAGATAAATAAAACTCAAAGTTCCATATTGAAGTAAGATAGACCTCTTAGTACTAATAGAATAATGAACTCATAAAAAAAATAAACACAATGGATAAAAAGAACTCTTATTAATAGTAGTAGATATAATTAGATAAAACATAATTAATTATGAAAAATTGAAAAAGATTCACCATTATTGTTATTTGTAATTCTCATCCCACTAAAGTCATTTACATTAATAAAATAAGTCAATTTTCAGAACTTTTTTATTTGCTTTAGGTCATGCTTAGTCTTAGATTTTTATTTTTCAACATGTTAAAATGATGATCTCATTTCCTTTTGGAATAGTAATTACTAGCTAATTTTAATAATATCATTCATTTAATAATATGATTTCATGATTTGTAATACAAAAAGTACATAATAAAATGCAACTATTGAGGAATGAAAAATTAAGATAAAAAAGTAAATATTTATTGATTTTCTTAATCTATATGTATGATTGAATAAGACTATATTTTTAGGACAAAGGAAGTGCTTCAAAATAAGTATTATATGAACAAATGATAGAAATAGTACAGAGTATTTATCTCTCAAAAAAATTCACCTCTTACATAAATTTTTAATACTTAAATCAAATCATCAAATCCTTATATTAAAATTATAGATCATGTTAAAGAGAGTTATTATCTATAATATTTTATCTTGTGGATTATCTTATTTCCAGCTCGTGAATAGTTATGTATGCAAAGGTCAGAAAAATTATAAATATTTGTTCTCATTACATATATATCATCCTAAAAATGTGTTTTCAATTGAATGGGCAGAGACGTTTCGTTTGCATTAACAAAATGTGACTTTTTCTGGGAAAATTTTGTTGACAAATCTCATCATTGAAAATTGTCCTCGTAACAATAAGCTAATTACATGATGCTGTAACAAATATTGGATTATTTTGCTTGCTTTTCTCGTGGCTCCATCTTTAAAACTGGAAAAATGTATAGTTTCCGGGTGGATATAATATGGAATAAAGTAGTACTAATGGAAACACTATTGTTTTGTGAAGCATTGAGAAAGGCGATGCATATTATCAGGAGAAATATTCGGTGCAATGAAACTAAAGATAGAAAATCTTTTCACACCATTGAACCCATCAACTCAAATTTAGGCTTTCTGCGTTCGATCATTCTCCACCCTTCATGCAAACAACTTCTTTCATCTCTCATTTGCCACTATTTTTTCTTTTCCTTGAAAGAATTCCCTCAACCCAAAGGGTTACTGGCATTAACTAATTAGCATGGCAACACCCTCTAGACCGAAAGATAAATCTTTGTCATCACAGTCATCAAGCGCCGGCAAGCCACCTCAGGCGGTGAAATTCGCACGTAGAACGTCTAGTGGCCGGATTATGAGCCTGTCAAGGGACGATGATTTGGACATGTCGGCTGAATATTCTGGCCAAAACGATTATATAAATTACACTGTTATGATGCCCCCTACGCCTGATAACCAGCCTGCACCCGACAATAAACCTGACGGCCCTGGCCAGTATGGAGGGACGAGCCGATTCGGGCCCGAAACACAGTCTCGCAGGAGGATAGGTGAAGAGGAAGATAATTATGGAAGGACTGGGAGTGGTGGTGGCAATAATAATAGCTCGAAATTGGAGAGGAGAATGTCGATAATGAAATCAAATAATAAATCAATGTTGTTGAGGAGCCAAACTCAGGATTTTGATCATAACAGGTGGTTGTTTGAGACCAAAGGAACTTATGGTGTTGGAAATGCGTATTGGACAGAAGCAGACACGTACGGTCCTGACACAGGATTGAGCATGTCTGATTTTATGGATAAGCCTTGGAAACCACTTACTAGAAAGGTTAAGGTCTCAGCAGCTGTTCTTAGCCCTTACAGGTATAGCCATTTTCTTGTCATTTACATTTTGCCTTAATTCCTAGCCGTAGAAGACACCTGACATAAGCTTTCAATTCATGGCAGGATACTTGTTTTCATCCGTCTGGTAACTCTAGTTTTCTTCCTCGCATGGAGAGTCCAAAATCCTAACAGAGATGCAATGTGGCTATGGGGAATATCCATGGTTTGCGAGATATGGTTTGCCTTCTCATGGCTGCTAGACATTCTCCCCAAGCTCAACCCCATCAACCGAGCTACTGATTTAGCTGCCCTTCGTGACAAGTTTGAAAAACCTTCTCCTTCCAATCCAACCGCTAGGTCAGATCTTCCTGGCGTTGACGTCTTCATCTCCACTGCCGATCCTGAAAAAGAACCACCCCTGGTCACTGCCAATACCCTTTTATCTATACTTGCAGTTGATTACCCTGTTGAGAAGATCTCCGGTTATATTTCTGATGATGGTGGTGCCATACTTACCTTTGAAGCCATGGCTGAGGCTGTCCGCTTTGCCGAGGTATTTTTGTACACTCTTCTTCATCATCAACTTGTGCAAACAAAATCACTAGTTTATTGGAATCTTCTGTCGAATTTTCACCTGTAGAAATGCAGATTGAAATGCATTTGTTCTCTTTCATGCGCAGGTTTGGGTGCCATTTTGTCGAAAACACAACATTGAACCAAGAAACCCTGACAGTTATTTTAACCAGAAAACGGACCCTACCAAGAACAAGAAAAGGCCTGATTTTGTCAAAGATCGTCGATGGATCAAGAGGGAGTACGATGAGTTCAAGGTGAGAATCAATGGTCTCCCTGAAACCATACGTAAGAGAAGCGAGTCATATAACAAAAAGGAGGAGAGAAAAGAGAAATCTCTAGCTCGGGAGCAGAATGGCGGCACGTTACCGGAGGAGGGGGTGACTGTTCCTAAGGCTACTTGGATGGCTGATGGCACCCACTGGCCTGGAACTTGGCTAAATCCTACAGCTGATCATGCAAAGGGTGATCACGCTGGCATTTTGCAGGTGATCAACTCGGTGTTTTTTTTGCCGTCTCTTTTCCTCTGCTACTTTTATCTGTGATTTTGTTAACAATTTTTGAAACCTCAAGCGGTTACCATGCAGATAATGAGCAAGGTCCCAGAAAGTGACCCTGTGATGGGCCATCCTGATGAGAAGAAATTGGATTTTACAGGAGTTGATATCAGAATACCGATGTTTGTATATGCCTCGCGTGAAAAGAGACCTGGTTATGACCATAACAAAAAAGCTGGAGCCATGAATGCGATGGTTAGAGCTTCAGCTATATTGTCCAATGGACCATTTATACTCAATTTGGATTGTGATCATTACATATACAATTCTCAAGCCATAAGGGAAGGAATGTGCTTTATGATGGATAGAGGTGGCGATCGTATCTGTTATATCCAATTCCCTCAAAGATTTGAAGGGATCGATCCCTCCGATAGATATGCTAACCATAACTTTGTCTTCTTTGATGGTAATGCTATAAAACCAAAGGTTCCATCATCATCCTATTAATTTCCATTCAACAATTTGTTTTGAAACTTATGTTGCTGTCACAAACAGGAAGCATGCGAGCACTTGATGGTCTTCAAGGTCCGGTATATGTTGGAACTGGGTGCATGTTTAGGAGATATGCACTCTACGGGTTTCATCCACCAAGGGCAAATGAGTATTCAGGATTGATCGGCCAAGAGAAGGCTAAGGCTCCACACATCCAAGCACAGTCGGATGATGAATCAGATTCTCAGCCCCTCACTTCGCATCCTGACTTAAGCCTGCCAAAGAAGTTTGGAAATTCAGCCCTGTTTAATGAATCCATAGGCGTAGCTGAATACCAAGGACGCCCACTTGCCGATCATGTTTCCGTTAAGAATGGCAGGCCTCCTGGTGCATTGCTTATTCCCCGTCCTCCACTTGATGCACCCACCGTGGCAGAGGCGGTTGCTGTCATCTCCTGCTGGTAATAATTTTCCTTTGGTCGAATTTCAATCATCACTATTCACGGCCGTGAATTCTTACCTCGTGATGCACAGGTACGAGGACAAGACGGAGTGGGGAGAGAAGATTGGTTGGATTTACGGGTCAGTAACAGAAGATGTAGTGACAGGATACAGGATGCACAACCGTGGGTGGCGATCTGTTTACTGCATAACGAAGAGAGATGCCTTCCGAGGCACGGCACCGATCAATCTGACTGATCGTCTTCACCAGGTGCTTAGATGGGCTACAGGTTCAGTCGAGATCTTTTTCTCTAAAAACAATCCATTCCTTGGAAGTCGGCGCCTGAAATTCCTACAGCGTATTGCTTACCTCAATGTTGGCATCTACCCTTTCACTTCCATCTTCCTAGTGGCTTACTGTTTCCTACCAGCGCTTTGTCTCCTTTCAGGACAATTCATTGTTTCCTCCCTCAACATTGCTTTCCTTTCTTACCTTATGGTCATCACTGTAACACTAGTTCTTTTGTCGCTGCTTGAAGTAAAATGGTCAGGGATAGGACTGGAGGAGTGGTGGAGAAATGAGCAGTTCTGGTTAATTGGAGGAAGCAGTGCTCATTTTGTTGCTGTACTACAAGGCCTTTTAAAAGTAATAGCAGGTATCGAGATTTCTTTCAAGTTAACCTCAAAATCAGCAGGAGACGAAGAAGATGATGCTTTTGCTGATCTGTACATGGTCAAATGGACAAGTCTCTTCATAATGCCTCTAGCCATCATTCTCTGCAATTTGATCGCCGTTGTTATGGGGGTGTCAAGGACTATATATAGTATTATACCAGAATGGGGAAAGCTGATTGGAGGATGCTTTTTCAGCTTCTGGGTATTGTCCCACATGTATCCTTTTATTAAAGGGTTATTGGGGAGGCGAGGTAGAGTGCCAACAATCGTATATGTCTGGTCAGGTCTTCTCTCCATTACAGTGTCTTTGCTAGTCATATCAATCGATCCCCCTACCAATACTACCAGCTCTTCTGGCGGAAATACTCAGATATAGTTTTGACATACAATTAGATCCTGACGTTTAAGATACTTGCAGATTTTGTTTGCTTATGGGTTTTCTGTTTCCTTTCATTATGGGTTGTTTCGCTCCAGTATATTAAGCAGTGCTTACTTGTATGTTAGATACGTGTTCATCCACACATGTTTTCATCAAGAAACCACAAGTATATGCAGAAACATTTTTGTGGATCCGACGGTAGATGACAAATGTAGGCAATGAAAAGGTGGTTTCCCTTGCCACGCTAGCACCCACTGCCTTGAAGTGATACACTCGAGGCTCAATCATTTCACATGCAAGACCAAAAAGTTGAAGCAGAACAAGTTGCTGTTAGTTGTTTATTGTTTCTCTGCTTCTGATTTCTTACTCCAAATAGTTATAGCAGGCGATCAACTAATTTATACGGGAAACTGCAGTTTCTTTTGGGTTGTGTAGTCGAGGCAAAACTTCATATATCCTCTTATTTACAGGGTTGTCGTTTCACTTACAGCAGTGAGAAATGCATTAGTTAACCAGCACTGCATCACAATTACTCAAGGATATCAAAATTGTGAAAAATAAAAACATGAACCCATCGGTTGCTATGAAGAAATAGAAGTGCTGCACTGTTCCAAACAGTCGATAATTACAGCAGAAACTCCCGCATTCGTACAGGCCTTTTCACTGCATTTGTAAAACCCTGGAATTGCACACACAAGTAGAGATGGGTGTTTGTACCGGTCAGCATCTATACAAGTTTTGCATAAACATTAGCTGTTAATAGTTAGAGTCAGAAAAGCTAAAACCAAAGTTCTAATGATATTATTGGCGGTATGATAACTAGTAGGACAAGGTAATTAAGGTTTTGCTTTTCATACTATTAGCTTGAATAAATAACCTATGATGTTCAATATATCCATACTTATAATTGCAATAACAAGGTTTCCGCAACGAACCATCCTATCCCTCATTGGATGGATTTTACAGAGAAAATGGAACATATTATTAGTTTTTTTTTATGAAAGAATTTACCTCATTAAACTTGAAGAGTACAGGACGTGAATCTCTTACTATAGTGGCCGTCCTTTGTGCAGCGATATCTGGATTCTGCGAACTCTTACTACTCGCCCTCCTAAACCTGGTTTGGCATTGCATGCACACAGATCAAAACCTAGACGGTAGATGATGTGACTTGGAACCGTAGTTACCACGTAATCAGGCATGTTCAAGTGATCGCAAAATCATCCTGAAAATGAACATACGAAAACAATGGCAAAAGCAACACATGTTTTACCTGTCGAAGAAGCTGGTAGAGCCGGTAGCAGGCTTCGTGGGATTAACTTGGGATTTTAGTTTCATGTTGGATGAGGAACTCTGACTAGAACCCAAGCCCGAAGACATAGTTGAGTTAGCAGGTTTACATTGCTGCGACAAGTTGTATCTGGTTTCAGTTTTGGCAGTGGATGAAGGTGCAAACTGTGATTTGCTAAGTTTTCCATCTGCTAAATTAAGTTTTTCTGGAGTGCACCCATCTGCTAAATGTACAGTTCTGCTTACTTGCAAAATCTTTTCCTTCTCGACCTGAAAATGAGAAGTAATTTAAAAATTGTACTCCACAAACAGCTAATCAGCACCCAGCAAAACATATTTTGCACAGGAATAGAGAAAATGTAGTTCTTCTAAATGTTCAGTTTTGTGCAAAACCAACAGCAAAATACCACTCACAAATGCTCTTAAAAAGGAAAAAAAAAAGTTACCAGATGAACACTGAACATATAAGAAAAAAAGCGTTCCTTATTTGAAGTATTTAATTTCTTTATCTAAATAGTTATCATGGAATAGTTTATTCTTTTGATTACTTTAGTTCTTTTTCATCTTTTGCAATTAATTCTTTTCACCTTTCATTTTCCCTTCAAATTTGTCTAGATCTTTTCTCACTCCAGCTATTTTGATCCATCCAAGAAGCACTTGTAAAAACTAGCAGACGTGGGAAAGACATACTAAACAGTTGAGATCATAGGAAATTTCCCATCAAATGCATCCGGCGACACTAAGACAAAATGAGATCGATGACTTGGTCTATAATGATAAGAAAAATTTGGGTTTTCCGTTTAATATCCAAATGTAAGTGCTTTTATCATTAAACTAGAATTGGAAGATAAAGCATCATAATCTGTTTCTCACCTCATGAACCAACACCTGTTTCACTGCCAAGGGAAGTTCATAATGACCAGAACTATATCCCTGTAAATTGGCAGAAAATAATATAGGAATGTTAGAAAACAAAACAATTAGGTGGTGAATATATTTCAGTTATAACAGCAGCAAAAGAACAGCAATGATAAGATTCAGTTTTCATATCTGTGCAGTATAGAATTCTATAAATTTCTAAGTTCAGAAGTTAGCTATCTGAAAAATGGTAAATGAATCGGAAAAGTAACTGATTTTTATAGTATTGAAAACATCTGCTTTTGCCCACGGTATGATAACTTTTTCTAACTAGTAACAAGAACCAAACTGAAAATTTTGATGGCTGTGACTTGTTCAACGTGGAGAAATCAGCTGAAATAAATTTCTTGCCCGACGTGCAGTCCTAAGGGTATTTATCATCTGAAATGTAAGTTGATTAAATAACAATACAGACCTTGAATTTAACCAAGTCAAAAATAGGAGGATCAAAAGAAAGAGCGGAGGTATCTAAAGTTGCTTCAGGTTCCAGAGTAGAGGAAACAGGATCAGATTTTGTGTTCTTGTATGTCAAAGCATAGGATACCATCGTGCTCACTAACTGAGCCAGATCATTCTTCTCTTTTGGTGATAGCAAGTGCAATGCCACCTGAGATGAAAATCAAACAACTTAAGATAACATATATAACAAAAATACATCATTCTAAGTGAGGAAATGGAAGAAGACAAACATAAATAAATAAATAATATAAATAGGAGAAACCATGACAAAATAGCAGTAATAGTGATAACAATGCCAGTTTCAAGACATGCAACTTATAATATGTCTTGATGGCTTTATTCACGCTAATTATGACCAGAGACCTTGAAAACACATCATGCATCCCTCCAGCAAGAAACACAGCTTTAGCATCACAAACCAAAATCAAGTAAATGTTGGTGAAGTTTAGAAGATTGGGATCACCAAGCTCACACTTTCCAGTAATTCAAAACTTTTCAAATTAAAATAGAAAGAAATGTCAACTGATGATTTTTCTTTGCTTCAGAAGCGGATAAAGGTTGTTCCAAATTTCTCTGTTTATTCTATTATAAAATTCCGACAGACAGACTACCATTGAACCTCTATACTAACATGTATTTCAAGAATTTGACCTAATCACATTAAAATACAGAAAGACAATTCAAAACAGGATCACATAGTTTGCATGCCAAATTAATAGAGAATGCAAATAGATGCAGGAAAATTACCGGCCTTAGAGTAAAAGGTGACAGAATATGTAATAAAGGTGAAATTGAATCTTCTACAAGGGAGTTAATTGATAAATGTCTTGCAATAAACGGTGGAATTTTGCTCTGCCAAGACCTCAAAGTGTCCATCTTCTCCACCAACTTTGTTCGGTACCTGAACAATGTGATAACAAAAGATTGATTTCTCCAAGTTTAACGTGAAGTCCTAGCTAATTCAAAGGTTGAGTGAGAAATACCTTTGATAACCCTTTGGCCATTCAATATTTGGTTTTTGAACTTGCGCTACGTGATGATGCACCATAATTGCAAGAGGAGGTTGATAAGCTGCATAAAACAAGCAAGTCAAACAAGCTTATACATTCAGAATCTAGAAAGCGCTCTGAACAAGAAGCCTACTGCACGCATGTACCAAGAAGATTCATCTGCTGGGTACGCAGAACATATTTGTGTATTATATCAGAAACTTCGAGATTATTGAAGCAATTGACCTGCAGATAGCTTGAGTTAATGATCTTGCTTAATGATAATAATAGCTGAATTGTTACCAAATAAATGCAGTTAAGGCTTACTGTCTTTTGCATCAGTGGATCGTGATAATTGAGTTGCAAGATGTTCTCATGAATTCCATCAAAAATCGTGTCATAATCACCACTGCATATTCATAAGACCATTTAAGCTAGAAATCCAAGGATATAAGTGAAAGAAAGTATCATCCTCAGAACAATCAGTCACTTACCGGTTAGATACAAGGGAGTGCAAAACGTTAAATTCATCAGAAAAGCTTCCGGCACTAGATCTCTTCTCCCGCTTCATTTTTCTCTTCTGGAAAATCTGCAGAGGAAATAGCAACGTCGCATACAAACTGCTAGATATGTATCCATAAGCAAAACACCTTTGATGGACCTAATATTTTATTTCACCTCTTTCCAGATATCAAAGGCATTTTTAGACACGTCTTTTCGACCAACCACCTGAGAACCAATCTCCAGCTGAGAGCCAGTAAAATATTTGCTTTCAGTCAAGCTAATGGAATTCAGAAATCATAATTCATGCATTGAAGCATTGAAGCATTGAATGAAGAAATTTGTTATTGCTATCAATAAAGATTACAATAAGCATATCACACTAAAGGCTTACCACATTAAGAGTTTGCTTCCTTTTGTTGAGAAACTGGAGGGTGTTCAAGCATGAACGTATATCACATTCTGTAAAGTTTAATCATGTGACCAAGTTAAAAATGAAAATGAGTATTACAGTGAAAGTTTGAACGGATTCACACTTTAGATAAAAGGCGCTTAACTTTTCAGAAACCAAAAATGGAGTTACAAAGACTTGCATAAACACAAGAGGCATATCTGGTTCTGAACATAATGTAAACGTGAATATCTAAGCTTGATAATTTTGTACAGAACTCTCAATAAAAGGAAGCATAATCACCTGTGTACTCTGCCAGTGCAGTCAGAGCAATGGAACTCACTTTCATTCCCTCCTTGTTACATATAAATTTAAGCCTAGGATGAAATATTTCAGATTGAAACTAATGAGCACACCATAACATGCTTTGCTATGATAAATATTGTTGAAGACAAGCATCACCTGTTCACCACTCGACTAACTGTTGGTTGAACAAAGATATGAACCCTGAAAACAGAAAAATTGCTTGTCAACACAATAACTAAATAATTACGATCAGAAAGAAATAGGTTAGAGAATGCACATTGAAATATAAGGTGAATATTTTAAACAAATCTGTAATGCAGTATCATGTACATCTAACTAATATACATATTAGGTATATAACATGTACCAGCTTCAACCTGACTGGAAGTATGAATTAAAGGACATTTGATACAAAGCACACATTCAGCTCAAGTACAAAGACTGTAGTTAGTATGGTATGGCACATCAGTGCCATAACAGAACACTTTCAGTTGTCCTTACTTCATAAGGATTTGAGACCTAGACTAGCACATGCTGACTTTCCAGCAATTAGCAAAGAATTATCATAATTATATTAGGAAGACTTACTTTGCTACCTGGCGTAGCGGTCTCAAGACGGGTGCATACAGATCATTGCATATGCAAATCACCTGCATAGAGGGGAATTTGATATTATAGCTAGTAAAGCAAAGAAGGAAAATAAAGATATCACCAAGTAAATCAAACTAATATGAACTTACAGGTCTTGAAAGTGACATTGTTTTCCGCCCCTTTTTTGCAGATGTCTTTCCCATTGGACTTCCTTTAGCAACATTTTCCTTTTCAATATTTGACTTCCTTTCAGAAGAAACCTGCATTAGTGTAACCAACTTTATATACAACAAAAATGCAGAGCTAATCTAATCGGACTAACTCATGCTAGTGATAGTTAAACGAAGTGACAAAAAGCAATAACAAATTTCTGTCCAGCATCCTCAATAAATTGATCTTTAAGCCCTACAAAATATCTTGTAAGGAGAAAAAAGAGAGGCTTCAACAAAACATATGCAACAGATGCATGAAAAGGAAATTTCAGCAGAAGTACAGAAAAAGAGTCAATCACATGGCAAAAGGCAACAACTCAACCCAAATCAACTCTCCACAGCAAAGGACAGTAAAATATGAAAGGCATAATTTGGATGACAGCATTCAAAGGATGATCAGACTTAATTATGACCTAAAGAAAGAAACAACAACGACCATGATAATTACAAGTGAATTCCAGCATCACAAGCTGTGCAGCCAAGGTAATGTTGGGTGGGTATCTGAGTAACCCTAAGGGCAGAAGAATCCAAAATGGACGTTAACCACTCAATTTATACGCAGAGAATAGGAAAGGAAATGCTAGCATCAAGTACATAAACATTTCATCAAACAAATTGGCATCATCAAATATACCATCTTTAAAATAACGTCCACAGCACCTTTTCCATCACCAAGAGCTCCATCAATTTCATCAATCACCTGATAAACATAGGTTAATAATTCATTTGAGTCTAATTCCATGAAAGAGGATGGCAAAGCTTAGAACAATGTGACTGACCAAACACTTGGGCTTTGAGTCAGCCATCACAGAATTCATCTGGACCACATCAAGGATTTTAGATTCAATTGAGGATGCGGACCTATCATCACTAGCGTTAACCTATATAAACCAACACCAAAAGTCAGAAAGTAGCCTTTAAAGCAAAAGATATAGATTTCTAGGTAATAAACTAGTGAAGAAGGTTGCATAACAATTGAGAACCAAATATATAAATGGTCTTAAGCGACCATGACTTCTATGCTTATGTGTGCATGGTCAAATAACTAAGGACAGTTTAGAAGCAACAAAACCTCCACAACTCGATATCCACAATGCTTAGCAGTTACATGTCCAAGAGTGGTCTTTCCTAGTCCAGGGGGACCACAAAGCAAAAGGATCTGCAATTTCATTACTGTCATGAATGATATTTACCTCAAATGTTGATAATAAATAAAAAATAAACCAGCTAAACAAGAAAAAACAAGTAACTATCTCTGCACTTTACATGAACATTTACTAGGTACCAGTATTTTATGAGAAGATTCAAAATTTTATATTCCCAGCTTCTAGTATTTGAGCATCATGTTTTGTTATTTTATTCTGTAATACGACAAAGCATTAACAGTAATTCTGGTCTGAACTAGCTTGCAGACCTTTCGGTTAAGTTACACGCAATGCTAATTTACAACAGATTCACTGTAGAGAGATGAAGTTACAACAACAATCCTCACAGCAATGAATAATCAACGATATCTTGTAGAATCCTTCACTTGTTCTGAAATTCAAATTTCAGGAAGTAGCACTTTGGTGCACATTAATAATGTATGCGAACTAGAGAAGTAGCAATAGAGATATAAATTTAGAACTTTTTCTTCTGGAGAGTCCAGATTTTCTTTTCAGGGTCAAATTTAGGAGAAAGATTTAGTAGTCCTTCCCTGACCTTCTGTTCCGGTGAACCAGTTAGTCTGGACTTCTTGCTCCATAAGTCCTGAATGCCCGTCACATTCTTGTTTTCACGATCCAAACTGTTAGAATACCTAAAATTTCCATTAGACCATCCGTGACCTCTGGTCCTTCTGAGGAAAGCTGAATCAGAAGGTTTTGGATGATGAGTAACAGAGGAATGACGTTTCAAAGCAGAGAGAACATCATCTGATGTACTCCTAATTTCAGATCCAAAAACACAAGAGTCCCATTGTTTCAACCATAAGAGAACCTGACATTGGACAATCAGATAGAATTTAACAACAAGGAACTTCCAAAGGACCTTCCATGGCTGGACCTCATGATTATCACAATCTTGAAGCAGTCTTTTCTAAAATTAATATATGTACCTCACGATTTGTCTGTTCATCACTAAGGAGCTCTGTAAAAGAATTTGGAGCATATTTATCCACCCAAAGCTTTTCATGCGTCAGTTCTGTTTCGGTAGCAACCTCATCATCTGGACCATCAGAACTAGCTTGCAAAGCCTTCAGCACCACAAAAGATAATAATAAGAAATTGCCTAACATGGAAGCCTTCATTCATAATGTAAAGCTTATAAACAAACCAAGGGACCACGTTGTGATCCCTTGTGTTTAGAAACTTCTTGCCGCATTGTTTGTACTTTCCCAAACATGTAAATATATTATCAATATACTCGTAGATAACATGATATAATTAAATGAAATAATATTTTTGAACTCCCTAATTACGCATAATTTTACGCGACTGCACCTTGGTGAATGCTTCTTGCTCTATTCTTTGGAAAAGAACATTAACGGGCTCCATAATTAGACCTGCAAATTACAAGATTAATAAACAAATTGCACATGTGCTAACCAACTCAATTGTGTATTTCCAAAGAAAAAGGCAGAAAATTTAGTCAATTCTTTCTTGCATTGCAAATATAGTATTAACTCCAAACAAGACCTGAAGACGAAATAACTATACCGTTCGATTGCGATTTCAGATCCAACACCTTGGACCTCTCTCCATTCTCCATGCTACATATCTTAGCATAAACCCTATCGCCACCACTCGGCGCCGTCACAGGTATAAAATCACCGTCAATATGCGACACATACCTCGATATAATTGTCTCCTCCTTCTCCTTCTCCTTCTCCTTCTCCACATCAATTTGATCTCTTTTCATCTCCTGCGGAGGAGAGTATCGAAGCCAGTCCTCGTCAATCTCTTGTTCAACATCATTGATTTTACTTCTTTTCCCATCAGAAATGCTAATATCCATGCCTTCATGATCAGGTGAATCAGAACTGTCAGATCGGAGACGCTTACTTGGCGGCGGTGGAGAAGCTGAGGGAGGAGATGATTCTTCTTGTTGAGGTGGTGGTTGGAGGTCATTATTGGAATAGCAATCGTCTTCTTCGTATAAGCAGAAGTTGGATTCGAGCAATTCAAGCTCGTCTGGGTTAGGAATGTCCATGTCCATGTCCATGTCCACGTCCGTTTTTGGGCGCTGGAATTAGTGAGGGGGCGTCCAGGACTAGCGTGAACCAAAGAGAGATTGCTTTGGCGGGAAAAATAAAGGACAATACGCGGCAAAATAACCTTCTGATTCCAATATTACCCTCGTCAATTCTAAATATTAATTTGCCCTCTAAATTTGCGATTAAACAAATAAACAATATAATATTTAAAATTATTTCTTATTTTTTTGATTACTCTTTTAATTGTTTTTGAAAATGCTTTTAAATTATCCAGCCATTTTAATTGAATAAATTTTCTATTCAAAAATTAATTATCTGTAAATTTTACTGAACATTCTATCTGTAAAATATTAATATTTTCAAATAACGGTAAATATTAATAAAAAATTATATATTATGCACATATATGCATAAATATAAATATAAAATATTTGAATTAATATTTTGTTGGATTTTCAAAATTAGGCAAATGATAAAACAAGGTTAATAATAAATATAGTAAAGGAAAATACTTCACGGGGCTGCGTTCAAGGATAATTATTTCAAAATATGGTATTAGATTCCTAAAGCCAAAAATTATTAAAATTTTATAACCAAGATATTTAAAATAGTTTAATTTTTATGAAAATTAATTACTTAAATTAAATTTATATTACATTAATAATCTATATATAATAATATGAATAAGTAAATATTTTTAATCTCTGATATATTTTTAGGAAAATGGAATTTCTATATCTGTAATTCCTTAACTTATTATCATATTATTTTAATGGACAACTAATCAAATAATTTTTATTAAATCATTATTTCAAATTCTATCATATAATAATTTGATTTTTTAAAAAAATATCAATCTTATCAACAATGATCTCATTAATCCTAAAATGTCATTCTTTTAATTTATACTGTAATAATAAAATTTAATTTAATTCTTTCTAATTTTCTTTTTCCCTTTCTTTTCTTTCAACCTTGCATTTTTCTTCTCTTTTTCTTCCACTTGTTTCTTTTTTCCTATTTCTTTCTTCATCTTCTTTTACATTTCTTTCTTAACTTCTTTTATAGTTTTTTTTTTCTTCTCATTCTTCTTCTTCTTCTTCTTCTACTTTGTCAGCTTCCTTTTTTCTTGTTTTCTTATTCTACTTTTTCTATCTTACTCTTCTTTTTCTTCTTCTTACCTTTTTTTCTTATTTTTTGTGATTATTTTTTATCTTTTTTTATACTTCTATTTTTTAATTAATTAATTATTAATTTTTTAATGATTTCTTATATGATTTAATTATATTTTTTTTATCTTTTCTAGTATTTTTATTATAGATGTTATATTTGTTTGGTTTTATTTCATGTAAATATTTATAAATATATATATATATATATATATATATATATAATATTATATTAACATATATCATATATACTATATATCATAGTATGTTAAAAGAGGAAAGGAAAATAAGAAAAAATATAATTCTACCTTCTCAATAACTTTTATTAAAATTATTTTTTTATCTAATTGTATATAAAACTAATTTTCATTTAAAAGAATTTTATTTCAAGTATAAATACTAAAAGATCAAATATAAATACTAATTTTTATCTATTTAAAATAAATCTAAAAAATTAATCAATAATAATACTATTTTATAAAAATTAATGTTTATCTAATTTATATAAAATACTAATATTTTAAAATTATAAAAATAATTTTTTATCTAATTTTATATAAAAATAAATTGCTACTTTTCATTTATAAAAATTTATTTTATTTTATTTTAATTATCTAATAGTTTTAATTTATAATAATTAATTTTTATTTAAAGAATTTATTTAAAATCAAATATAAATACAAATTATTTTTAATATCTAATAATTTAATTTATTAAAATTAATTCTTATTATCTAATTTTATATAAAAATAACATATAAATTATTAGTTTTAAGGAAATAGAATTTTATTAAAAATGATAAATTTTTTAAAATTAATTTTTATTTTATTTAATTATCTAAAAATAATAATTTAATTTATAGCAACTAATTTTTATAATAAAATTATATCAAAAAATATTATTTATGATTATTTTTAAAAATATTGAAATCCCGCGGAAGATGGCAACACGTGCGATTATAGTGGTTCGGCTAACTCTTTGCCTACGTCCACTTTCTCCTAAGTCTCGTACTTAGGGTTCAACTATAATCTCAATCAATTACAACAAATGGATTCACAAATGAATC
>CANYBF010664188.1:0-85889 GCA_948192965.1 Dalechampia spathulata
TTCTACTTCTGGCAAACTACATCAGAATTTCATATTTCATGGCTCTTGATTCCGGTAGACAGATAAAAGAACAGAACGCTCTTATGCACATAAAGGTTGATAACTATACAAGATCCATCTCGACATCACCCATTAGTCATCGTCACCATCATGGCTAGACCACATATCGAACAATGAGAGGGCGAGCAGTGGTCCTAAAACAGGCGGGAGAGGCGGAGGTCTGCTGAAGGCAACAATCGGCTCTGCCTTTTCATCCGAAACTCGCCTTCCTTCTTCTGATTCACTGTTCTCTTGTTTCTTCAGGGTAGTAGTAGCCACAGTACCTGATGATTAAGATCAATTATATATCATTGTCAGGAATAAAAACATTCATGAATTCATAAGAATTAAAACAATAACAGAAGTAGAAAGAATGAGGATGATAATTATTATATATTACCCCATGATTTTGCCACAGGGTATGCCTGTCTGAATCTGTATTCCACAGGTATTAATGCAGATATCCCCTGCATGTGAAGCTCCGGTAATTATTAAGTTTTTCTTCAGGAAAAACAAAAGAACCAGAGGTTGATGATACCTGAAAGAAAGATGATATAAAAACACTGCAAAGTGGAAAACAGGCTAATCAAGGAAACGGTTTGAGTGAATCAAGAGAAGTAAACGACGTTACCTGATTAAAGGGAGCTTGCAAAACGACAAATTTGGTTTCAATCTGCAGAAGATAAAAGTAAAACCACAAACATAGTTCTGGGGGATGAAGAAAACAGAACATTCAGGAAAACTCTTTGCGATATCCTACCTGACAAGCTACGAGCAGGGACTCGTGTCAAGTTGGGTCCAGGCTTTGAACTGGTGTATGAAATAATTTTGGGCCATGATACATTTGGGACACTGGTGAGCGGGTGACCATGGCTGCCGGAATTTCAGTTATATTGGGCCGTTCTAGTATTGGGTCTCTTTCCGCCCACAGTTCAGAAAAAGCTTTAGAGTGCAAAAATGCATAATTTAATGATTTAAAGTAAAAGAAATAAATAAAAAAAAGAAAGATATTATTATAAGTTTAAAGTGGAAAGGGTAATAAGGAAGGTAGCGAATCAAAATGATGGCATGGTTTTGGAAGGAGTACTATTTCCAGTCAATTATGATTACTTGTGTGGAATTTCATGTTGTTGTTATGATTATAGTTACTGTTATGGGATGGGTGCAATTGTACGTGGATAACCATTGCATTGCATATATATACATATATAGGGTGAAAATGATGATGAAAAGACATGGAACAACATGACCTCATATAGCCAGTTGGATGATGATAGAATCAAATCATCCTGACCACTAACAAGCTAATAAAAGGCAAGTTGTAGTTACAATATATAGCTTAATTTCAAGAAGGAGAGTAGTATGTAATTTTCCCATCGCAGGGTATATCAATTTCAGGGCTACAATATCATTTCCAACTTTGAAAATAACTCAAGAATTCATCATTACCCTTCTTAATTAAGTGCATCATAATATACTAACTTGCTTTTAAAACTTTGCCTCTAATTTGACGCAATTCTCTTTCATATAATGTCTTGTAAGACATGTTTCTTTTTGTCCGAAAATATCATCAACTGTATATCGTCATTCGATGAATTTACATTCCATGCACGCATTGAATCGCCATCTCCTTCGTAAGGTTACATGCTAGGATCGACATTTATAGTAAAACAGATTAGCCTCGCAACCAGAAAATAGTGCCAAGGTACCCATATAAACTAGTCAGAATTTTTGAAAAATAACAAATGGGTATCATCATTCAGCAAAAATATCAAGAAAAATGATGAAGAAATGGAAATTAATCATCACCACCAACACAATATCAACTCAAAATCTCTACAATATTAAATTTGTTGCATTGTCCTTATTGCATTCCTCTTCTAGCTCTTTCCAAATACCATACAAGAAACCACTGCATGCAATACATTATGAAATTTTCGACTTCTCACATTTTTCACCGAGTGAAGTTATATATATATATATATATATATATATATGCATGTATGTGTATATATATATATTAGAAAAATAATAAAAAAGATTAAAGTAATTAACACACTGTATCTTCAGGAAAAGAAAAAAGAAAAGCCTGGACCGTTTCGAAACCTCTATAGGAAAAAGAAAAGAAAAGATCAACCGATGGAGAGAAGGGAAAAGCAAAGTAGTTTCATCACCATAATATGATAAATATTTGTTTATTTTTTGTTTGATCTTATAGAGATGAAGGGAAAGAGGTGAGTGTTGCCGTTGCTGCCATGGTTGATGCATTATTTGGTGCAATTTCTTCGCTGCCAAGCACTGATCCTTCAACATTATCCCAGAAAAGAAAATTCGAACATTGTTGAGATTCAACCCATTCGTTAAGTTCTTGCCTTTGTAAGCAACCTAATGCTATCTCTCCTTCTTCATCAATGTTGCAAGATTGCATTTCCATGGGCACCATGTTCTCCATATTCTCGATCAACGGAGGTAAATAATTTGTATCCATCCCAATACTGAACGTCGCAGCATTTGGAGCAAGTTCTTGACCTTGATGATGATGATGATTGTGATAATGAAGATGGTTTTGGTTTGAATTCCAGCTCTCTGTGTTCAAGCTTTCTGAATCATGATAAACTTCGCCTCGAACATTACCATCCCCGGTTGCATCGAGAGAAGTAGCAGTAGGAGTAGTACTAGAAGTGTCAAACATAAATAAAGGAGCTGAAGATGAAAATAGGGTTTCCTGAACTTGAAGATGACGCCTTGTAGTCAAATCTTGATGAACTAAATCTAGTTGATTTGAGGCATAATTTATATGTGAATGATCAGTACTAGTGGTTGCAGCAGGTATAGGAACTGCAGAAGGTTTTCTTATCTTTTTCTTAATCCATGAATTCCAGTAATTCTTTATCTCATTATCTGTCCTTCCAGGCAAGTGACTTGCTATATGAGCCCATCTGCACATAATTCCATAAACGAAAATACGCTTGTTAGAACGTAAAGATCAAAGGACAAAAGAAAGGGAAGAGTAAGCAATCAAGTTAACTGGATTGTTAAAATGTCTAATTAATTAAGTTTAAGAAGCAGTGATTTAGAAGTAAATATTAAAATAGGATTTTGTTAATATGTATCTAACAGAAAGAGAAAGGACAATGACATGGGTTCTTTAAATGAAGAAATATGTATATTGCCCATTTAAACTAACATCTGCAGTAGCCTTTTTCGAATAGTTTCTGAAGAAACATCCATCTTTGAACTTAATTTCCAAGTTTTATTCTCTCAAAAATATGGGTAAAGATCAACTCCAGCGCTGCATGTGAAGAACCCTAATTTATCTGCAAAATTGAGTTGAGTTAGCAAGTGGAAGAATGCAGTGGTTAGAAGGGAACCTGTTGCCAACAACTCCGTGAAGACTGATGATGAGCTTTTCCTCCTCCGGACTAAATCTTCCTCTTCTAATATCTGGTCTCAAATAATTAATCCATCTTAAACGACAACTTTTTCCACATCTTTGAAGCCCTAAAAGATTGCCCAAAAGCAAATGATAAAAAAAAACAAAAGAAAAACATGAGAAAACTGGAAGGTTTAGATTAAGAGAGATGGAGAATTGAAAGGGATGAAGAAATGAAGAGAGAGACCAGCTTTTTCGGGGACTTCACTCCAACAGCCATAACCATGAGTAGTGATATATCTAATGAGCTTTTCATCTTCTTCAGGAGACCAAAGTCCTCTCTTAACCTTCTGTTGGTTGCAGCAAGAATGGTGACCCATATCTTTAATTAAACAGATGAAACCCTTTCTCTTCACCTTGATCACTTCGCTTCTCTCTTTCTTTCTGGTTCTCTTTCTTTTTCTTTCTTTAAATGGCTTCTGGGTAAATTAAAAAAAAAAAAATAAAAGGAAGGAGTTGATGATAATCAACAAATAAATAACAGGATTGTAGGCAGGATTAATAGCTCTTGGCTATAGGTAATAAACTATTGGTACGTCTCTCCCCATTTAAAAGTAACCTTAAGTACAAAAGAGCCGACATTGAAATGAGCTGAACTGGGGCCATATTCAAAAAACAAAGGGACCCAGATATTCATCTAACCCTAAAATGACATTTCATCCTCTATTGTTGCTCTCATCAACATCTTTTCTTACTATTTTCTACGTACATTTGTATTACGTAACCAAACCTTTTTCATGTACCCTTCAAACCATTTGCCAGTTGTTTTATCATATATATATGTAAACCCTTTGTTTCAATACGTCAGCTCTGTTTCTTCTCCATTCATAAACCCAACTGTAACTCGATTTAAAACCCGCATTACCCTTTGCTAATAACAGTAAAAAAATATTTCCTTTCAACAACTTGAGATTAAGTTATACGATTTTTTGATTACTTCCTATTTCCTCTGTTTCCAAGTTCTCCGCTTCATAACATGTTTCTGTCGATTCTTTCCACTGTCCCATCATCCACCTTTAACTTCCAATTATAAGCTGACACTTATTCCTGGTAGAAAATGAGATCCAAAAAATATATGCATATGTCATCCATCTGCCAAGGCCTTTCTTCTAACCCTAAATTTCTTCTACAATAAAAATAAATGAATCCTCAGTAGATCTTTGTAGAACTGCAACCTGCTGACGAGAATAGTTTGCTGCTGCAAAACCCTGAGCTATACATGGGACCAAGCAATACCCAGTTACCATTTAAATCCAATGCACCAAAAAGATATGAAATTTTATGGAAAATTCATGTTGAAAATTAAAACTAATAATATATTAGGCTATAAATGTATATCTGGCCCAGATTTCAAAAATTCCATATTTGGGGAGTTGGATCTTATTATATGTAAAGTGATTTCACCTTATCAGTTATCACTAAATAAAGTGAGTTTTCATCATTTAGTGGGGAGTCTCTCCATTTTTCTAGATCAAAAGCTATACTCTAATGCTTTGGAGTTTCTGATCATCGTACCAAATTGTAAGCGTAATCTATTCTTATAATTGCCTTAGGCTGTTTAGAAATGGAACCACTCCACATTATTTTTCGATGATTTTTTAATAATTTTATAGAAATAATAATTTTTTCTATTTATACAACGATTTTTTAAAAAAAAAAACATTATATGTTATTAATTTTTTTTATAATCTTTCATCATGTATATAAAATTTCATTATATAAGCTAAAGAAGATTACTATTTCATATTATTTCATGGTGATTGAGCCTCCAATAGATCAACAATATATATATATATATATATATATATATATAAACAAAAAAGAACATAAAAATATAAAATGGTAATTACTTATCTTGATTTAGTTTCTTAATAGTTTGAGTTGTCAAAAATGACACCTCCAAGGGACAGCATACTTATATTATAGATGCATCATCTAAATCAACTTTTTGATATCTATTTCATGATAATTTATTTTAATTAAACATTATATTCTGCCTCTATATATCTTATATTAGCTTGATTAGTAGTTTAAGGATATTCTCCTAATTAAGCTGAATTACATTTATTTATTTATTTATTTGATTACATACTTTCACACTCCATTTTCATTTTGAAATTGTAAATAGTTGTTAAAAAATGATTATTTTTTAAAAAATAAAATAAAATTTATACTTTTACTAAAAGCCTAGGAACCATTTAAATAAATATATATATATATATATATATATATATATATATAACAGAAGAAGAAGGTGATTATAAATTTATAAGCAGAAACTTCTTAATTAGTTAGGGGACATGTAGAGACCATATGATAATGAAATCACTTAATATGGATTTTTCTTAATAGTTACTTTTAATATATATTCATATGATCAACTATTCAAGGAAAAGACTTCTAATTTGTTTCTAAATATTCTCGATTATTTAAGAATTAATAATAATAATAATAATATTAGCAGTGACGGTTGCACCACGTAAATCATATCATTTTAAAACGTGCTCAACAATGAAATTCCATCACTTCATTTTCTCATATATATTTATCATTTTCTTCATATTAAATTATTAATCCATTTTTATAAAATTACACACAATCTTAAATATTATCCGATCAAAACCGGGTCATGTAAATATCATATAAAAGAAATACAGAATATATATATATATATATATATATATATATATATATATATATTTACACATTTAAAAGAGGAAGAAAAAGGACACTGAGAAGGACTCATGGTTTAAATGTTCATATGCAGTTAGAGTCTAATACAGTTTTAATTAGTTTGACTAAATTTTGTCTTTGCTTAATTAACAAGAAACATTATACTAGTTACATATATTTTTTTGTGTGGGATTAACGTCTATACGTAGCATGTTTAACGTCACCAAATCCAATTGGTTGTTTGATTAATCTACAACTACTTCTTGATGAGACCCATTGGCCATGCCCATGCCCTTGCCCTTGTGGAGGTTTTACATACCTAATTACGTACTAATTCATCATTACTTTTCTGATTTTTATTATTTGCTATCCGACAAATTGGAATATGGTTAAATTCACTCATTATCTTAATTAGTTATGTTTATTATTCCTGTTATTATATTGTACATAATATTATATTCAGAAACATGCATACGGTTATATTTGTATTGCTCCCATGCATATATGTTTTTAGTATTTTAATTTATTACTTTTCTGATCTTTTAGCATATTCACATAAAAAAAACTAGTGATTAAGGCAGCTTTTTGGGGGTGTAATTATTATTATTATTATTATTATTATTGTTGTTGTTATTATAACATTACACATCAACAATAATACACTTTAACTGTTTCCGAAAGGTGAAAGTGATTTAATTAATTAATATTAAATACGGTACAGTACAACACCCAGAAACCATACAAACACTGTCTATACTATAAGCTACGTCTACACAAAACGTGATAAAGAAACAAGAGTCTTTATCTAGGGTTACATGTTCATGAATTAGTTAGAGAAAAGCATATTTTTTATAAATAATAATAATAATAATATTTTAAATGTTTATATACGTAGATGTAGATATATAGAAAGAGAGAGAGGGAGAGTGCGTGTGTGTGCATAGAGATTGAAAAAGAAAGGTTTCTGTTGATTGATGTAAATGAGATACCATATTTGATGTAAAGATAAACAAGAAGTGACTTTTGCTTGGATGGATAGCAAGCTAAAACTTTGAAAGTAATATATATATAAAAATGATTTTATTGAGGAGAAAAGGAGGGGAATGATTATACTTAGCTTTAAGGAGGAGCAATGGGCCTACCATCATTTTGAGGATTATTATGTAGAACGAGATTAGTGAGATAAAATATGGGACTTTGCCTTTATAAGCATTGGTTGGTTAAGTTATTAATCATCGATGGCCTTTCTCTACCTTAATAACCCCCCCTCCCTCTTTCCTTTTATTCTGATTTTAATCATTTTATTAACCTGTACTCATTTTCACATGTTAATATTTATTTTGAAATAAAAATTACAGGGTATCGGACCCTCATGCCCTACCATACGTCATCAATCTTCTAACCAACATACCCTTTTGCTATCTTTCCATGGTCTTCTTCTTCTTCCTCCTCCTCCTCCTCTTCTGCCTCTTTATTCCTTCAACAAGGTCTCTTTCCTTTCTTTAGAAAGTATAGCTTCAAGTTTCTCTTTGTCTGCAACCCCACTCCTCCATATACCCTACCTCAAATAGCAAATTATATAACCATATGGGTCCGATTAGGAAGACGATATTTACGCAAATTAATATTTTATTAATTAATTGCTTGCAGCTCCAACAAAGAATATTTATATAATTAGCAATGTGATACATCTATGAATTTTTAAGTAATATACTACTTGATAATCAAATATAATAATAATAATTTACCATTTGATAAGATATATATATATATATATATAAGATATTTAAAACAACATTATAAACTTCTTCTATATTATTATTTAAATTTTATGGATGCTCGGTGTGGTGTTTTGGTTTGATTTTCGATCGGTGGCAATCGGAAGATTCAAAACAAAAATCATAAATTAACTTTTTGATTAAAAATAATAAAACTGGAATTATAGAGGTGGTGGTGGTGGAATGGTTCTCGGAAGGGAAAGGCCCACAAGAGGGAGCCGAATATTGTGAAGAATGGGTTCGGGCTGAACATGGTGGCGACTATCCAGGTTACCGTGGCTGCTGCCCTACCCATTAAGCCCCAATGAAATGCTCTTCGGCTCGCCACGCATCTCCGCTATTATGCTGCAAGGGAAGCCCAAATTGGCCCTCTATTCAAACCTACCTCAAAAAAAAAAAAAAACTGTGTTCGTACACGTAGCGCATAAAAATGCGGCCTACTCCGTTTTTACATCAGCACGGTCTATCCGACTCAGCAACTGAGTCAGACGTGTAGAAATAGGCCCTTGTTCTTAGTTTTATATTACCATGCTGCCATTCTATGGATTAATATGTAAACTATTTAACATAATCTATATTCGATGTCATACGAACTTCATGCATGAAACTGGTATGTATAGATATTTAGTTTGGTAATTTAGTAGCATCTCAATCAATACGAGTATGCGTTTAATGTACTCTATTGAACTGAGAAAAATTATGGGCATTGTGGTAATTAGGAGAATGGAAAAGGGTAATGCAGGAAATCAAAAAACAGGAAGCCGAGTCAGCTTCGTGAGAGGAGGGAGGAGAAGAACCGGTCATGTCTCGTCTAGACGGAGAAAGCAACAGTGGACCATGCATTTCGCAAACCTATGTTACATATTTCCCGTAAGCACACCGTTCTCTATTATTAGACCTCTGCTTTTATTATGACTTCTTCTTCGTCTTCTTCGTCTTTATCCATATTCTTAAATCTTTCTTTTTCATCAGAAAGATCTTTGGACCCTCGACAAATATGCCAGAGCCCCAACCTTCCTTTCTGGGCAGAATCAGCATCCGTCGGAATCAGGTTATCGCCATGGATGTCAATCATGAACAAGAACTTGAAGACCTCGAGCTTTTCCAGAGACATGTATCTGATCGTTTCAGCGATTTGTTTGCCCCGCCAGAAGATGTTGCCTCTACTGAACCTTTATTGTCCATTTCTTGGTTGAGAAAACTTGTTGATGTTTTCTTGTGTTGTGAAGCAGAATTCAAAGCTGTTTTAATCATGGGTCGTGACCCTTCTCAAATTTGCAAGCCACCATTGGATCGTTTGATTCCCGAGTTGTTAGATCGTTCTGTTAAAGCTTTGGATATCTGTAATGCTGTTTCCAGTGGCGTTGATTCTGTTCGTCAATGTCAAAAATTCGCTGAAATCGCCGTTTCTGCTTTTGAGTTGAAACCATTAGGCGATGGTCAAGTCAAACGAGCAAGAAAGGCTTTGAACTCTTTGATGGCTGTCATGACTGCCGATGATAAAGATAATCACCATTTGAAGGGTACTGAAAGAACATGGTCTTTTGGTAGGAGAGGAAATAATTACACTTCTAACAAAGAACGAGCAGCAGGGAATTTCAGGTCGTTGTCAATGATCGTCGCTAAAAATTGGTCTGCTTCGAAACAGATACAAGCTATGTCTTCCAATCTTGTAGCTCCAAGAGGTGGGGAACCAACTGGACTGGCTTCACCTGTTTATGTAATGAGTTCTGTTATGGTGTTTGTTATGTGGGCTTTAGCGGCTGCAATACCTTGCCAAGAAAGGAATGGATTAGCCACGCATTTTCAGATTCCGCGACAATTGGGATGGGCTCAAAGTATGATTGGGTTGCAAGAAAAGATTGGCGAAGAATGGAAAAAGAAGGAGAAAAAAGGATCAGCTGGATTGCTTGATGAGATGCAGAGGCTGGAGAAATTGAGTCTAAGCTTGATAGAATTTGCTGATGGGTTTCAGTTTCCTGTGGAGGAAGAGAAGATGGAGGAGATAACAGCTCAAGCGACGGAGATGGCGGAGGTTTGTAAGAGAATGGAAGAAGGATTGTTGCCATTGCAGATGCAGATTAGAGAAGTATTTCATAGAATTGTGAGGAGCAGAACTGAAGTTCTTGAATTGTTGGATCATGCTGCCAAAATTTCTCAACCTGTTGCCTGATTGGTAGATGATAACGAGCCAATTCTGAGATCTTACCATTGACTCATAGACAGTGACGAAATCCGAACTAGATTAATCCTACATTTCACAACTATTCGGATACTTGTAGTAAAATTCAACAATACTAAATCTTTTTTGAATAAATAATCTTTTTAGATAATTCATCATCTTTCATTTCTTTTCTACTTGTTGATGAATGTATGAATTTCTCAACTCAAAATGCCTAAATTTCTTTTTTTCTTTCTATATATATTATTTATTTATTGTATATTTCATGATATAAATATCATATGCTTAATGAATAAATGATCAAAACTGTCATAAGACTTATAACTAAATGATGATGTCCACTCAGAATATATTAAGCAGAAGAGGATTTTACTCTGGAAATAAATGCATGAACATGGGAAATGGAAAACCATGTGCATGGACGTAAGGGGTTCGATATAAGCCTACAAGAATGATTCAGTTGAGTAGATAATGACAGACCTACCATGTGGAAATGGCATGGTTGATTAGGTTTCGATGCTTATCAATGGCCAACTTTTCACTTTTCCAAGAACATATGCAAAGGAATAATCAGCGTACGGACTTTCCGGACTTGCAAGCAGGCCAGAGATCCAAAAAGAATGAGCCATCCATCTTTGTTGGATATTAATCCATGAATAATTTAATATAGCAAAGCATAAAATCTCTTTGTTCCAAGTGCATGAACAATAGAAAGACGTATTATTTTTGAGGATACACGTTGAACATATGGGGAAGAAGAAAATATGAAAACCTACGTACATCCATCTCCCTTGTCATTTACTAACAACGTACAACAAAGCTATATGAAAGAATTCGGGAACTTGCATAAGAATTGTTAAAACTTGTGATTTGAGAGTATAATAGATATCTTCATCTATTTTGTTATCGTTTCCATTATATCTTGTTATTGTATTTCAGGTCCTCGCTCGAACAAGCGGTGATTGAGGTATGGGAGAGTGAGGAGACATGATGAAATCGTCGTAGATTCGAGAGGAGAAGCTGAGTTTGAGGCTGCTGCTTTGCCACAATAATTTCTTCATTGGCTTCATGGCTTCCTTGTTCTGAAGAACGAATGTTCTAATCCTTGATAAAGCAACTTGCATCGTCTCATCATCCATGTTTGCAAAGCAAACTCTAAACCAACCTGCCTCCGTGCAATGGAAAGATGAACCAGGCGACACATTAAGCTTGACTTCATTGATTATCACTCTCCACAAAGCCATTTCTCCTTCAACCGTTTGATCTTTAAGCAACCTACGTAAATCCATCCATAAAAACAGGCCTGCATTGCCTGTTTTCAAACATCTAATACCAACTTGAGCAAGCCCTTTGGTGAAGATATTATGCCTTGTAGCTAACCTTTCCTTGTTTTCGAAGATAAACCTTTCAACAAAATCATCATCAGATAACATTGATGCGATTAGATGCTGTGTCTGTGATGATACTAAACCAAAGCTTGACATTTTTCGAGCACAGTTAACAACTGCATCATTGTAAGAGTAAATGATGCCCACTCGAAATCCAGGAAACCCCATGTCCTTAGACAGGCTATAAACAATGTGGATCAAGTCAAGGTTACAGTCTGTTTCCTCTTCTATTATCTCTGCAATGCTGACAAAGTCAGGTTTCCTAAAAACTGTGGCCGCGTAGATTTCATCACAGATTAGATGGATGTTCTTTTCATTGATGAAGCTTACTATATTTCCAAGTGTCTCCCTGTCTAAAATTGTACCTAAAGGATTTGATGGATTAGTTATAAGCAAACCCTTTACGTTAATATTGTCATATTGAGCCATTTCATAAGCATTTTCCAAGGCTTCTCTTGTAACTTTGAACTGGTTTGAGCTATCACAGTCAACTGGGATAAGTTGGACTCCTGTTCTCCATCTCAAGTCCCTGTCAAATCTGCAACATTCAGGTAAGAAAAATTTTAGAACAATTTCCCATAAAGAACATCAATAATTGTACAAAAAAATAATTTATGCTCTCATAAATCCTTGCTGCTCTAATTATTGGACTTCAAAAATGATATGATCTGATAAAGCAATGCATAACGTGACAGTAGCCATGTGGCCAACGCTTGATAATAGAATATGAGAAGCAATATTTCTTATCTAAAC
The DNA here is from genome assembly GCA_948192965.1 of Dalechampia spathulata. Taxonomy (NCBI): domain Eukaryota; kingdom Viridiplantae; phylum Streptophyta; class Magnoliopsida; order Malpighiales; family Euphorbiaceae; genus Dalechampia; species Dalechampia spathulata. The sequence continues at coordinate 12,247 of CANYBF010664188.1, forward strand.
GACAAGTCACATTTCAGTAGGGAAGGAAACCCAGATGGAGACGGGAGCCAGAAGAAGAAGAAGAAGAAGACAAGAGTTTAGGTTAATTGCGTGGTCCATATATGTTGGGTGTTTACCGCAAGAGAATCTAAGTACTCGAAATCGCTGCCCCCACCAATAATGCAGCCTGCCCATGCCGGATAGCCATAAAAGCGGTGGGGACATGTCAACCACATTTGATACATTACATTTGACTCGGGACGTTCTATGATTGTTGACTATAATTTATTTGAAACATTCAAAGCAAAAATCCCATAATTTTTACCAAACTTTAATCTTATATTAAATAAGTAATTACTGAAACCTTGTTTAAATGATGTAGAATCTTCATGTCTCATTTGATTTGATTAGATTTAATATAATTAAATATGTAATATAATTAATTAAGTAATGTAATAAATGATTATGGGCCACTGACATTTGATTGAACAACTAATCCATCATGTTAAACATTTTGATATCTGTTAGTAACATTAACAATGAGTTACTAATTCATTACTATCAAAATTATAACCCATGATTCGTTAATCCATTTTAATAAGCATGAAATGGTAGAAATTCATATATAGATTACCCTGGATAATAAGGAGTAGGCACCAAAAATGCATCACCCGGATCGGCTAAACAGAAGGCCAGCGTCTCATGAGCCCCGGTAGCTCCTCCGCTCATGACAATCCGGTCAGGGTCAAATCTCACTCTATCTCCCCTAACTTTCGCCATAAAGTTCGCCACGGCCTGTTGGTCAAATGCTCAACACATCATAATCTTCCTAACGTATTCCAGTATATTTTGTTTATGAATTCAACATCTTTTGGAAATATTCTTTTTTTTTTTATATTTTGGTTCAGAAAGTAAATCATCGAGTCAGAATCGTGTGCAAGTGTAGCTTACGTTTCTGAACTCAGGGAAGCCATGATAATCTTGGAAAGTAGCAATATCCTTCAAATCATCTACTCCTTCAGGAGTGCAAATGGAAGCTTGCGGGTTGATTTTCAGCCATTCTTCAATCACATCAAAAGAAAGCTGCAGCAAGTGATAATCACCAAAATCAAGAATCAATAGTTAGCCTATAATAACCAAGCATATACCAACCGGCAAGATATATACATATATATATTTATATGGTTGGATTAAATTTTTACCTGGTTTTCTGCAAGACCCATCTGAATAACTCCATCAGGATTGTTTACAGGATGAAATGGATCGCTGTCATAAGCTTTCCACCCATCAAAATATGGAGAGTTTTCACCGTGTCCATCACCTGTTGCTATCTTTGACAACAATTGATTATTCAGCTTGAACGCCATTTTTATAACCTTCTGTAAGCTTATTAAACAAACAAATGAAACCAAAGTAGTTGAGCAAAGAGAAGATCGATCTAAAAGACTGAGTGTCGAAGAAGTTGAAAGAATAAAACAACAAATTTAAGGCTGGAAAGTTAAGTAGATGCATATAAGGGTCAGTGGGGGTGTGGGTATTTATAGACAGATGGATGGAGGGAGGAGGGTATGATGTTTCCTTGTAGGGGATTACTGAGAAATCATCTAGTCCGGAGTGGAGAAGGTTCCATGAAGCAAGCATCTACCGGTTTTCTTTTGACAAAATTTGGCAGCCTAATTGCTCTGTCAGTGTTACATTAGAGTGTCATCCATGAGTTAATTAATACTATATAAATAAAATTCATTAAAGTTAATATTATGGGGAAGTTAGTATCTTTGTATTTCTAGGGTAGACATAGTCATGTGTAGGGTAGTACCCTACACAAAGGGAACCCAATTAACAAATTATTAAGTAATAAATTAGGAAACCCACATACTATATATTATAGAAAAATGCAAAAACAAGAGAAGCCATAGGGGGAAGTGTGAAATGGGTTGTCAAGTTGATATTGAATCGGGCAATATTCTTTTAAATCAAACACCGACCACCAATCCCGCAGTGCCATTTTATGCCTCCAATAAAATCATAATTATCTCTTTTAGAAATATTGGGTCATTTGACCAAGAAATTTCATCTTCTCGATCAGAAGCTTTGACGAATAAAAGCAAATAATTACTATATATATATAGTCAAGGAAGTGGGTGGGTAATTAAAACTGAATTTGACCTAAAATGGATAGCTATCAATTTTAGACTCCTTTTTTCGCAAGTGTTGAGTCGTCAAAACTCCTGCATTCTTGCACGTTGAAGTTTCAAACTTCTACATTTTTTCTTCTTCATGTCTCCCTTCGTTTTCACAGTCAAAATTATTCTCTTTTATTTTATGTATTTTTTTAAATTTTTTTCTATATTAATTGATATGATTTATTGTTTAATGAGTAATTATTTTTGTTATTTTTTTTAAATAAAATAAAACTCACGACCGACAAACATTCTCAATACCCATTTTGTTCAAAATTATGTTATTATATTCATTCCACTAAATCAGATATAATGGATTTCATCCATTTAAAATACTAACAAAAAAAATAAACATTGAATGGTGGAATATGGTCCTGCCCAACAACGTTCTGTAACCTCCATTTTCCAAGCATTAAAAACATGTAATTAATATTATCTCATCTATGGTGGAATATGGTCCTGCACATAAACAATATTTTCCATTTAATTGTGATTATAAGCATCATTATGAAATATTCATTAACGAAGAAACAACAAACCAGCGGGGCGTTTCATTGCATATCCTTTGACACGGCACCGTTTATTTTAATTGCTCATGATTCTTCAATTGACATCTCAATGCAATTCTTCGCATGTAAAATGCGTTCAACATTAAACAGATTTCAACCATGTTAAATTTGGAACTTTAGTCCCTCAAAAAGACTCCAATATCAATTCGAATAGCTTCAGTTCAATGAATCTTGTTGCAAGATTCCGAAATATGATGTCAGAAGCCGACCTTTTCGCTCTATTTCAACGGGTCAACCAGAAACAGGCAGAGAGCATAACCAATTACATAGCTAACTGTAATTCTGATTTGCACCCACTAATCTACATGTATGGCTCCTTTAGTTTAGAGCAACCGTCCAGGCAATAAAATGACATGTATATCTGTGGTGATAACCAGCATGAATTGGAAGCCTCTGGGCTGCTTGCATCCACGGTCTGCCATTAGATTTCTCAGGCGACTCTTTTCGATCTCAACTGCAAGAAATATCAGTGAGAAGGCTGAAAGTTTGTAGCAATCAGATTAAACGTATACAAAGTGCACGTACGTATGTAGGCAAAATCACGTATCGGTACACGACCTTCTTTTTAGTCAGGAGAGACAAAAGCAAGCATTTCATAATGTCTCAGTGTGTTTAACATCGACGAACACCTGATGCAGAAACAAAAGCAATGTCCTATATAAGAAAAGATCCCGAATTTATTGAGTAATCATAACATTATGATCTAAACTTGAACATCTTGGATCATTTCATGGCACTGGTCAGGTTTTGAGGATACTCTACAATGAGCTGATTTCATTCTGTCGCCATGCATTGTTGTCTGGCTTGATCTCCCGCTTCACTCTGTGCGAAAAAATATGCTTATCATTTGCATGCATTTGCATTATTTATTCATTTTATATACTAAAGCATATTTCATTCAACAGTTCATAATGTCTTGCACTTGCGACGTCTTGCATGAAACCGCCAAAATGCTCAGATTTTAACATAAATTACCATATCCAATCACATCACACATGTCAAACAATTCTTACATTGATTGGGTGTAAGAGTCCGGCTGTGAGTTGGATGATGAGCAGTGTGGGGGTCATTGTCTATAGAAAGGCATAAAGAAAAAACTATAACATTTCAGATACACCTAAGAATTGTGGAACAAGGCCGCCCTACAATTAAAAATTACAGGATCAGCATATTGATTCATAAACAAGTATGAGAATTTCTATCTCATTATTCTCATGCTTGTTTTGAGATTAATCTCAAAATATGATTTATTACTTGTTCGGCTAGATGTTCTTGTCCTGCGAGCTTTTGTCAGTTTCTGCTATAGTATTTTTTTCAATTGTTATCTCATATACTCCCACTGGAAGTATACCTGCAACTCACAATAAACAATTTAGTAGTAAAATCCTTTTTTTTTTTTTTTTTGTTAGACACTACTGGGTTAGTAACTTAAATCTTGGATCTTCGATATAAATGAGACATGAACACGAGAGACCAGCAAGCTGGTGAAAATTGTTCCAATTTCAAATCAGTAACCTCAACATCAGTTCCTATCGGAAGATGGTGTTTCTTTGCTGAAATAGCAAGGAAGAAGAAGCCGTGAATATCAGATAGTAACAGAAAAACGGCCACACAGGATTAATCGGGATGACTATAAAGCGATAGGAAACCATTAACATAAAATTATCAATTTTGGCATCTGTCGACAGAACAATATAGCATTAGAATATATCAACGTAACTGGTTGATGCTAACCCAGCCACCCAAACCAAAACCGCATATATACGTACCCGACTAGTGATCCTCAAGTTGGCAGCATAACCCTATCCAGGTATAGAGACATGTCTACACCTTAACCCGTCCAGTAATAGCTATACAAGAACGACTATGGATCGGCTATAACATTATGTACACCATACAAGGAAACCTCTATTAGCACCATTCCTAATCTTCAAGATTAACATATAACAAATTATTGTAGGCCACCTGAGCTTCTATTTATATTAGCAGGTTGACTCGTTGCAGTATTTTGTTGTGTCTGAGGGGTATAGAAGCTCCTGCTGTTGGAAAGAAATGCCGGAGGAACATTAAGTTGGGAAGGGGTCAAACTGGGTGGTGGTGGTGGTGGTGGAGTTAGAGTTTGTTGGGTAGGAGCCGTAGGACGGATTATCATATCTTTATATGTAGAAGCAGCCTGACTAGAGAGGCTTCCGCGCATTCGTCCTGTTGGTTGCCAATTCTGCTCAACATCAGTTCCAGAGTTCACTTGCAGTTCACCAACATTTCCTCTCTGCACCATTGTTGGATTCGAGTATGACGTCCCTCTGGATGCTGGAATCTGAACTGGTACTGATGGTGGCTGCCTAGTCAACTGGACTGGCTCAGTAGCAGCCATAAACCTAGCATGTTGGCTATTTGCAAAACCTACTGAGCCCCCGAGACCTTGTGAGATTTGATTCCTTGATTGAGCCAAAGGCGATCTGCCAACACTTGAAGTATGACTCCTGAACTGGGGCATCCGTATAGCTTGGTGCTGATGCAGATTCGGAGATTCATTTCGAATCCCAGGAGAGGCACTCAATGGGCTCGGAAGTTGATTCAAAGTTGGAGGGCCAGTAGCACGCACGGCTGGTGGAACCAAATTAACAGGACGACCCAGATTATTCTGGTTCTGTGAAAACAAAGAAAAGGAGACACAACGACGAATGAAAACTCGATGTCTCAATTAGCACATTAAGGAAACAAAATTGCAGCAAGCGTAAAATCAAGACAGGATATCCACTGAAGTGGATTCCATGATCCCATCGATGCTAATATCAAACAGCATGCAATAATTAAACTTCAAAATGACAAAAAGAAATATGGGTGAGAAAATAGACCTAACCTGTGCCGATGAGGGATGCTGCAATGAGGATGAACCTTGATGAGGATTGACAAGGGATCTTGAATATTGTTGGTGCCTGTTAACATAACTGGAAGGCATGCTTATACCAGTACTGGTCGGTGTCATTGCTGGGGCAACTTGGGAAGCAAGCGAGGAACCACCAGGAATGGCAGTATTCAAATTACTCCTAGATCTTTGTAGTTGAACTAGAGGCTGCGTTGCAGCTGGAAGAGCCTGAACTGCAACTGGAGTTCTGTTCACATTTCTGGGCATCTGTCTCGGCATTCCATACTCATTATTTATGGCATGATTCGCAGCAGCATTCATCCTTTGAATCTGTTGTAACTGCAACCATTCAGAAGAATAATTTGAATTTTGCATTGAAGATGAAAAATTATGATTCCCGTGCCCCCCAGAATCACGGTTAAGTGCAGGAGAAATGGCATCAGTTATCACTGGAGAAGTCCAAGAATTTGCTGGAGGGGAACCAAGTATCTCATTAACAAATCGTTGTGCTGACCCAGTATTGAAGTAAATATCGGACCAAAATCTATCCTCTGCTTGAATAGCAACGCTCTGGTCAACTGTATGTGTAACATTCAACCGTGAAGAAGTGGATAAATTACTGTTAGATATTTGACTCTGCGGAGTAGTCTGATAAGGTTTCCTGTCTTCAATTTCACTTGCACCAACAACATCCATCCTATCATCTTCCTCGGTAAGATCCACTATACTTTCAGATTCTCGCTGTTCAGGAACGTCCTGCCGGCAATCAAGGACCTCTTTTTGATTATTATCTGTATTCTCATCAGATTCCAAAACAGCCTTCCACGACCCATCAGCTGAGATAATCACATTAGTGATATTGTCTCCAACTTCTTTCAAAACCTAACATTAAACAATAACATATGCTCATTCAGACAATATCAATAAACAAGAATTTTAGCAAATCCAATTGCAAAGCTACTTTACCTTAACCATGTTTTGATCAACACGAATATTGGGGAAGCAGACATGCTGATTGCAATGTGGACAGCGCCAAGATGGCCTCCTTGAATTTATACTGACAAAGTTGCTAAAATCAAAACACTAAAGCTAACAGGTATCAGCGATGATGAACTCATTAACAGAAAGAGAAGAAAGAAAGATGACAATGGTAAATTCAAAGAACTATATTGGCCTTCACTGTTTCACTGTCCACATCACACAAGAAGTTGTCAGGGTCATAAATAGCATTAAATTTAGGTATATTAAATTCAAAAACAAAAGATCATTCAAAGGAATATTCCCAGTACAACAACACAACCACAGCTTAAGATTATCCTTCCAAAATTCAGACTTATCTCTGAAATCCAGAAACAAGCTTATGTCATAACAAATCCAAGGATTTCCAAAGTCAACAACAGCAAATGCATTTGAAGTGAATGGGTGCATCATAGGACAAAAAGTCAAAACGTCTCTCTAGGTTGAATCTATATTTAACACTAGACCCTCACTACTATGATCCACAAGAACCACTTACAACATCAAGGTACAAATTGCCAGAAAAAATCATAAGAACATGAATGAAGGATCCTGCTACATGTTTCTGTAAGTGTCATTCAGAATCTGATAGCACAGATTGCTTACCTGAAGATGTTTGCATGAAGATCCTTTGATAGGAGTACGAATACGTGTGTAGCTGTTTGAAACGAGGCGCATGTTAACCACAAGAAATCATAATTTTGTTTATAGAAGTATAAATTGAAGTATCACACCTAGTTTTATAAAGTGGGGAAACCTGTTTCCCCATTTAACCATGCCAGGCCCATGCCATTAATTGATACAAATACAAGCATGTCGTATGCTTCTCCATTGTAGACATATTCATTGGAGAAACAATCACTAAAAGAAGCAATTAGAAAACATTCATAGGGTGTGTTTGACATTCTTGTTTGAGGTAAAAAAAGCACTTTTAGAATTTGATTTTTTAAATTTTTTCTAAAACTGCTTTTTTCAAAAACATGCATCTACATGTTTTTTTCTAAACATCATTTTCAAGCAGTTTTAATAAAAAAACAAAAAAGATAAAGAGCTCTTTTTTTGAAACCTAATGCCAAACAAACACAAAATAAAGGGCTCGCTTAGTCCATAACCTGCTTCTTGGCTAGTATCAAAACTAATTTTTTAGTTTCCATTTCATTCCATTTTTCATTTTTACTAGTGAAGGTAAAAAAAAAACCTATAGACATGTTACCCTAGAAAAAAATTATAACAACAGAATTAGAATTAAAAGTAAAAAGTAATATAGAGTACCTTATGGGGCAGTTTAGTGATACTCGTGATGGACCCTCAATTACATCAGAATCTAAGATACCAAAAAGAAGAATTACAGGAGACAATATGAAGGTTATCAGTTGTATAATTCTGTTAAAGAAAAAAATTTTGCATCCTATAATTTACCCTATAGGCATACCTGGATCTGCCGCAGCAACACTAGAATGAACATAATCCAGCAGTGAAGGATTGTCAGGTAATTGTGTCATACTCACAAAAGCAACAGCTATGATATAATGACCTTCATGTTAATTCAAAAAACACAAATACATAAATATTAAGATGTGAATCATTAAGCAATACCATAATTGTCTAATCCTTCCATAAACAAGAAATTGCAGTCAAGCATACCGTTAAACTGGCCAACAGCTTGAAGAAGATTTGTTCCATATTTAAGCATACTAGTCACGTTTGTTGGTACCTGTGGTCCGGGGTCCTAGGAAAAGCAACAAGCATTAAACCTCACCTTTGCATTAACTAACCAAAGTAATTAACGAAACCACCAACCATTGAAACATTAGTTCTCTTCTCCACTCCCTTCCCATTTAACAAAAAGCTACAGAAGTTCAAAAAAGTAATAGTAAGTTATTACAATTTATTGTATTGAACAAAATCATAAAACAAAACAGTAAAGGAGAGAAGGTTCATACTTCACTTGTTGTGGACTTATAATACACGAAGATGTCTCTATATTATCAATCTGTGCAACGAACAATCGCTGTACCAACAGAATTCAATAAACTCAACATAAAATCAAAAGATACAGTGAAGAGCCTACATGAATAATTGAGTCTTATGACAATCCTCCAGTTCAAACTAAAGCAAGATACTTACTATTTTGTCTGGTGGAGAATGCATTGTATTCTTTGAAATGTGAAAGTCAATCACATATGCTCCATATCCGGGCTACAATGCCAAGAGATATTAATGCAGCTCTCAAGATAAACAGCAAAAGTCTTAAAAAAAAAAAGAGGAGAGGGGGGGTTGGGTTTGGGTGGGGTAGGGGAGGGGAGAGGGGAATAACAACCTTAACTTCAAGAGAAGTAAGTATATGTCCCATTTTCAACAGTGGATAGAACCTGCAGAGGGATAAAAATTAGAAATGAATTTCAATTGCAAACTGAAGAAATTCAGATGTCATGAAAGGTAATTCTAGATTTCATCCTCTGATTTGGATTGCATCCAGAGATACATCATACAACACAACCACCTGATGGAACTACCCTCAAATTTCACTCTCATTCAACTAGCATAGAAAGCAACCACAGGATCAACTGCCAACAATGTGCAAATAACACCAGAAGTTCACACTGTAAACAGTGAGGAGGGGTTTGGGAAGGAAAACGGTTCTCAAATCAATGCAGTGCACAAATCAATGAAGTCATGGACAATTGACAACTCCATAACACCTTCGGATGCATGATCATAATTTACATGTTGAACTTGTAATAGACAGTACACATGAAGTATTAGCCTAGCCATACTTTTGGTTAATATATACTTATGTACTACTAACATCCAAGTAATAACTGATGTCTAACCCAGACAAATATAAAAAAAATTGAGATCATGTTTCTTATTATAGAGCCTATAAGTGAAATGTGGAAAGTTGCAAATAAAAAATTCTCATACAAGCATTTGAAGATTCTTACTTGGAAAAAACTGTTGTAATAATGGAAAGAGAATCATTTGGTGCAGTACTAATATCTCCTGGACTGCTAAAGCCGTTTCCGATCTATAAATATTCAAAAAAGTATATAACTGAATCATTGGACAAATAGATACTTCATAAAGTAAGGAAAAATGATGACAGACCTCATTTGCCAGAGCTAAAAGTTCTTGATGATCCTTGGGTGAAAACCATCCAATCTTACAAGCATTCTACCATGTCAAACACAAACGTTAATAGGGAAGTTAAGACAAATTAATTAAAGTAAATATGGCGTGGATATGATATCAAATTGCAGGATGTTTAGAAATTAAGAAAACCGTACTACAGATAAGCTTCTCTCAAACTCTAAAAAAATTGGAATAAATGCCATTTAAAAAGAAAAATTGATTACATGTTTTTCAAATTTACTCAAGTAAAATCAGTACACAAACAAGAGAACACTGAAACAGCAAAAAGCAACAAGTTCAATATGACCGTAGCAAATTGGGGGTCTTACAAGGGAAATTTTGGGAAAAAATTAGACACAGATCTCACTGCAAAAGATGAGGCACACAACAATATTTTGATTACCTTGACAGAAATCATAAGAACCATGACAACTGCGTGCAACAAGAGATCATCTTTACGTTGGCAAATCTATTACAAAGAAACAAACATAAGCATTAAACTATTTGAAAACATTAAACATGGAGAACAAGGAAAACAATTACTTCACTCTTAAACAATCATAGAACGCAGAATGCAGGAAACAAATCAATCAACAAAATATGAAAACCTCTAAAGAATCCTGATATATAAACAGGGGATCAATCAAGCTGATAGATATAATAGGTAGACTGCAAATAAAGGGACTGGTAGTTGAAAACATAGGCAATTTGGTCGTTAAAATAGGCAATAGATGGGTTAAGCATAGGAAGACTATTTCTCATGCATAAGGCACATGTCGTCACTTATATTCATAATCCTGATGCACGAATCTGACAGAGTATTTTCAATAGTTTAGGGATAATACACTTGAATCAATCTATCATACAAGTTCTTCATTCGTCTCTTGTGGCTGTGTATCACTTTACCCCTCTCAAAGAAAGAAACTAGTACAACAACAATTTTTGTATATCAAAAAATCATTTTGAACAGGATGATAGGAATAATGCCTTATGTTCTAAATTATCTATAGAATTTACTAGAATGTTCAAACTATGTTGCCTCCAAGCTCTTCTACATTCAAAAAATATTTATTTTGATATTTATTCTTGCAAGAAGAAATTGAATACAGATTTCACTTTTCAACAGATGCATGCTCTAAATATTTCCATAACAAGGCTTAAAGAAAATTTGACATTGAGATACATCACCAGTTTCAACAACATTGGTAGATCTTGAGCCTTGGATGGAATCTCATTGTTTGCAACTGCATAATCAATACCTCTGTATTTATAAAAGTAAAAACAATCAAGTCCAGGAACATCTCACCCCAAAAAACAACCATATGATAACAAAGATCACATTTCAACCGTATGTCACCGGATCAATTGGCATGGTAAGAAACATAGAGGAAGCAAGACGTCACAAATCCAATGCATACAACACAGAGAGCGAAGGAAATAAACAAAATAACATCAACAATTAAACACCCGCTTCATTGAACATTGATCATTATAAAATATCCACCGTATCCAAGAAACCTTAATTTCACTATGTTACGGTATGTTCCTAAGCATAGCCATCTCATGGACCTCCATCATCAAAGCACAACCAAACCGTAATCTGCCGACTAAATCTCAATTTAGGTATATTCATACTATCACTAACCACTTCAATCACCTCAGGTATCAATTATAATTTCCAAACAAAAAATTTATAATCTCAAATTTACTAAACAACTAACTACTTCATTGTTTATACTCTAGCTTCATCCTTTGTTTCACATTCTTTTGGCGATTCATTGAATTCAAATACTCTTCGCAATCTCCACACTTAAGTTTATTAAGTTATTTATCATTGTAATTTCAATTTTAAAATAACAATTAAAATTACAAAAAATGTAATTTTCAAAGAAAATGAACCGCTTGAAACTTCACTAAGGAATAAGCTCAAACGAAAACGTAAGATCAAAAACCCTAGGTATACTTAACAAGCTGTAAACAACCAAAATCATCATGACGAATAAAAATTTTCTAAACAAGGGTATATAAACACGTAATGAGAGTTAGCATTACAAGTAGAACACCTGGCAAGAGAGAGACAGAGATTGCAAAACTCCATGTTAGAGTTGCCAGCAATACCAGGTTTCACGTGCAAGGCCAATCGCTCAGCAACAGCAGCTATTCTAAAAGAGTTGGCAAACGACGATGACATCTTCTGCTGTGCCGCTGCTACCGCGGGTGCTGCAACCACCGACGCCGTCGGCGGAACAACCGTTCCCATCATCCTGCTACTCCGTAACAAACTATACGTTTCTTTCGCCAAGTGCGGGCGTGGAGGAGTGCTGCTTGGAGGTTGAAACTGGGTAGGAAGGCTGAATCTAAATAAGTACTGGAATTAAAAGGGGTTCAATGGACTAGAATTACGATAATACCTAGTAGCACCAGCAGAAAATAAGAGATGGTGCCAGAATAGTTAGGTTAAAATTCCTAATCGCGGGAAAATAGAGAAATTATAGTAATTTACGAGATATGTGTTAAATCAAATTATTACGGGGTATGTGGCACAAATATCAAATTCATCCTTCAGTTTATATTTTGTGACAAATTACTACCAAAATGTTCTAATATTAATTGTAACTCTGTAAAATAGAAACAACTTTGTGTCCATAAGAGCAAATAAATTCTTTTATAATTCCCAGTATTTTATATAATAGAGAGAGTTATCTGTTTTTATTTTAATTAATTTTTATAGTAAATTTGAATGATTCATCCATAACTAGGATTATAATAGAAATTAAATGAAGATTTAGATGGATGGTTATGATTAGACGTGAGTTTGAAATAATGTCAGCCTGATAAGGGATGGGTGGTAGGGAGGGCGTCCGATTCCAATGATGTTACTGTTTGTACCAAAAGGATAAAGTCGCATGTGTAGCACGTGGTTACTTTAAGAAACTAGGACTATTTAGATGATTACTTTGCTGATTTTGTTATTTCCGTGTATATTTGAAAAAGGATGATTTATTTGTAAATCTTTATATATTTTAACGTTCTCATGTACATTGATTTGCTGCAACTTTAAAAAATTTTACCACACTATTCAAATTTCACATGATTTTTTTACACCATCGAATGGGGATGTAGCTCAGATGGTAGAGCGCTCGCTTAGCATGCGAGAGGTACGGGGATCGATACCCCGCATCTCCAATTAAAACGTGTTTTTTACCCCTGATAACTTTTATATTTACCAGCAAAAAGGAACGAATGACAACAAAAATCATGCCCATTTCCAACAAAAGAAAAAAGATGTTTCCTTTGGAGGAAGTCATGGTCAGGAAGATGTTCTAGAGGGAAGAATTTCATGGATATAATTTGCTTTTTGGAATTCATTTTCCTTTATTCAAACTGTGACTCTGAAAATAAAATAATCTAATCCATCCATGTCATAAAAATTTGATTACCAAGAGCATCGCCACTAGTCTTCACTACAGGTTGCTTTTGAAGATGATGCTTAAAAGAGTTAACTTTCCAGCTCCATTTCAGGGTTCACTATAAATTAATGCAATACATTCACTATTGACACTTAGTTTTCACATCCATCCCTACAGAATTACACGGATCGGTATGAGTCCTTTCTTCTACTCCATTCTCTGTTTTTCAACTTCCATTTCATAGACTGTTTCAAGGAAGGGACATTAGGTTTCTTGGAAATTTCGTCAGACGTTCAATTTACTCTAGTTCCAGGGTGAATTTTCCGTCTATGGTGTGCATGCGTAGACTATAAGTCAACCCATGAAACGCGTGCGAGATAGAATAAAATTAGTCTTCCGTAATAATACGATCCCTGAAGACGTAACATGTCAAATACCAACATTTCTTTATAATTTTATATCATTTCTTGCAATAATCTTTAGCCATGGCAGAAAGCGATCACCAGGCCAAGCCTTTAGCTCCGCTTTCACTTTACTCTCGCAGCGATGAAGTAGAAACTTCACGGGTTACCACCCAACAGTCTAGCTTTCGCCATGGGAAGTGCATCGTCAAATGTTGCGGATGTTTCACCGCCGTTCTGTTAATCATCGCAGTGACGTTCATGATCCTTTTATTCACAGTTTTTCATGTCAAGGACCCTATAATTAAGATGAACGACATAACCCTTTTGCGGCTCGAGCTAAGCAATAGGTTGCTTGGGAAAAACTTGACTGCGGTATTATCGGCTAATGTTTCGGTGAAGAATCCTAACGTTGCTTCCTTCAAGTTCAACAATGGCACCACGGCTATTTTTCACGGCGACGAAAAGGTTGGAGAGGCGATAACTCCGCCCGGAATAGCGAAGGCAAGACAGACCATTCATATGAACGTAAAAGTAAGTCTAGATGCTGGAAAAATGTTTCCAATTTCAGAGCAGTCGAGTATGAACATGAACACCAGTACAGTAATTGGCGGCAAGGTGAAGATAATGAATGTTATAAAGAAATATCTTAAAGTGGAAGTGAATTGTAGTATAAGTTACAGTTTGTCGAGCAAGGAGATCACTAAACATGATTGCAGACCACGTTTCCTATGAGGATATGTTGAAGTTTATGTAATTAATATTTATAGGATAATGCTCCATATATTATTTCTGATATGTTTTTGTGGAAGACGGAACCATGAAATATAAAGAATCAATGTTCATTACCATGTAGACTGCGGGAACCATGAAATATAAAGAATCAATGTTCATTACCATGTAGACTTGGGGAAGGAAATTTCAGGCCTGGGGAAATCATAATGCAGACGTTAGACGATTGATTAATATTCCACAAAATTTTGTTGAATTTTCAATCGAAGAAGAAACGTAGTAACAAAAAAAAAAAAAAGAAGTAGGTCTGAAACGCTGGCGTATATGGGATCCAATGCAACGTCTAGTAGTGGACGAAACCCTCCGATGAATGTTCTGTTTTTCCCACGAGAGCCGGTTATAACTTCCCCCATATTATTTGACTTGCAATAGCTTCCACACCAGCAGGTAGGGGGCATTATCATAAAGTGACCGGAATTCGTCGTCGGAGACCTAAGGTACTGTGTAATCTTACGGCCATTTTATTTGATTATAGTTGCTGCTTTCTACTCTCTTCTCTTCTTTTATTGGATGAGATGAATTCTGCCTGCAAGAGTACCCGTTCGTACTAATAATGGATCAAAGAATTAATAAAACACTGAATTTAGATCATTTAAGATTTTTCCATGTGTTCTGGGTTGTATTAGACTTGGAAAACGGTCGTTTCTTCAAAAATTGTTGCTCCCTTTGCCTTGCCTTGGGTTAACAATGCATTCATGTGCCTGCTTTTTATGTCCTTTTACAATACATATACATTGAATGGATTCATTTCAGACCATGACAGAGGTTTTGAAGTTAGTCTGAGGTTTAGTTTTTGAGTCGTTGAAAGATTAGGGAGAGCATTTCACTTGAATGATCAGGCATTGATTGATCTGAATGGTGGGGATATTAAGGGAGGCATAGCTGGGTTTAACCCAACCCAGATGTATCATGGGTTGGGCAAGAGTGGTAAACCGGTTTTCTGGAATCCATTTCATGGATCTGGTCATAAAAATGGATGGTTTTCTATCATTAGTAGTCTTTTTTATGATTACATTTAGAAGAAGTAGTCCTGTTGTTATTAGTCACAACGGAAGACTGCAAATGATGATTATTATAAAATAAATAGGAATTAATTTCAGTATTATAAACATTAGGCTTCTATTCATGAATCTAATTTTTTAAACATTATTACAAGTCCTAATTATTCATTATTATCATTTATAAAGCTTATATGGTTATAATTTATAATATTAGGAATCATATTAATATATTAAAAATGTTTAATGAATAGACATCTCTACTTAGATCTTTTTCGATTATTGTGAATTATTCTTTAAAATGAAATGAAATTTAATATCATCGATAGGCTTTTCCTCGCCACTAATCGCGATTCCATCCATCTTCTCGAAAAGTGTACACACCTGAACGCCACGAAATCACACCCTAAATCAGAATCTGATCTCACAATCTGTCAAATCTGACGGACGTCAAATCACAGCCCTATGAAAATCAGAATATCTACTCTTTTATTTTATCTCCTTCTATGCTTCTGTCCAATCCGAACCTCTAGCTTCGGTTCCAAACCTACTAAGTGGCCAAGATCTACTTTGTAGAATCAACGGTCAAAAGTTTCTCTACCATAAAAATGGTCTTTTATTTCTCTCGAGCATAGTGCTGCAAGTGTTCATTTTATGTGTTCTTCTGAATAAGAAGGACAATCGAACGCTATATTGTGGAACTTCTGTTACTCTTCCTCTTCGAAACGTTATCGATAGGGTTTTTTAGAGTTTTAAACGATGGCGGAGGATCACCATGAGGAACCAAAGGGAGAGTCGTTGTTGGATAAGATAACGGAGAAGATCCATAGTCACGATTCTTCTTCATCGTCCGATTCCGATAACGACGACAAGTCTAAACCGAAATCATCTTCTTCTATGCAATCAAAAATTTATCGCCTTTTTGGCCGCGAAAAGCCCGTGCACCACGTCCTCGGTGGTGGCAAACGTATGTTCTTCTGTTTCGTTAACATATGTTTTTTTAATTCTGTTGTGTGTAAGCGTGTATGGCTTGCATGAAATTGCTGCTGCTGATTTCGATCTTGATCATATTTATTTTTATTTATTTGATCATTTTGTTATTTTATAAAATTTCAGCTAAATTTCTCGTCTGGTTAATTGAGACCTAGATCTGGTGGTATATGTTAATCTATCTGGATTTTATGATTTTAATCAATCAGTTCATATATTTGGAGCTATTTGATTAAAGTTAATAGCTTTAATTTTACAAGTTTTTCCTTTGCATTAGAAGTTCTAGTTCTAGCATCTTATTTTAGCTTGCGGTGCGTTCTTGGAGAAAACAGTTGAAACATAAATCCATAAGTTCTACCGATCCTGCCTGAGGCTAAACACTATCTTTTGTTTTAATATTAAATTTATCCTACATGGGATCGATATCCGTAGACCCATTATGTATTTCTTGATCTGATTTATGTGTTAATCTGGAATGTGCTTGAAATAGCTGCCGACGTTTTCCTTTGGAGGAATAAGAAGATATCGGCTGGAGTTCTTGGCGTTGCAACTGCTATATGGGTTCTATTTGAATTGATTGAATATCATCTACTTACCTTGATTTGCCATGCCTTAATTCTTGCTCTTGCGGTACTGTTCTTGTGGTCCAATGCTTCCACTTTCATAAACAAGTAAGTTGTTGATGCTCGGTATTAGTACTGGGATTGTATTGTGTGATTAACTTAGCTCTCACGTTTGGTACGGCGGTCTTTTAGGAGCCCACCACGAATTCCAGAAGTTCGTATCCCTGAGGAGCCTGTTCTTCAAGTGGCAGCTGCCCTCAGGCATGAGATCAATCATGCTTTTGCTATCCTTCGTGACATTGCATCAGGAAGGGATCTTAAAAAATTTCTCTCAGTAAGTTTATATGTTTACGTTTCCACGTAAAACGCTTGTTGGAAGATACTTGATAGTCAATCCAATTTGGAATACTGCTGGCAATTTGAGCAACTGTAGTTTTGTTTTTGTTCCTGTGCATGTCATCACTATTACAATAATTTTCACTAGTGTTAGTGATCCTAGTGTTACCATGATTTATGTTGATTGTAGTTTACTTTATCTTTGTGCTAACATGCGCTTAGATATGTGGCACTGGTCATGTAAGCCTTGTTTATGGTGCCTTACTTGTCTATGTAATGGCACTATTTCATTTATTTTGAATTATTTGTAACGTTAACCATGAATGTCAACCTAATTGGTCTTAATCAGGTTATTGCTGGTTTGTGGATTTTGTCTGTCGTGGGGAGTTGGTGCAATTTCCTGACCTTATTCTATATCGGTACAAATCCTTCATGATGGTCCTTCTCAATAAACCTACTGGAGTATTGGCATGTTCATGATTAAATTTTGTGGTTTGTATGCAGCTTTCGTGTCGCTGCACACCGTGCCAGTTTTTTACGAGAAATATGAGGATAAGGTAGATGCCTATGCTGAGAAGGCAATGATCGAAATTAAGAAGCAGTATGCTGTCTTTGATGCTAAGGTATTAAGTAAGATTCCAAAGGGGCCATTGAAGGACAAGAAGAAGGCTTAGGAAACGCATGCTCGTGTTGTTACTAGGTTCTGAAACAATTGGTTGTAGGTTTGTTCCTGTGAAATGGTGTCCGTTACTTAATAGAGCTCTGTTCTTCCTTTGGATTTCAGGTTGTTGGTTCACAATGTGAATGGATATGAAATTTTTGTAATGTCTGTCGTCCTTTTATGAATGGGTCTATGATAAACTTCTATATATTAATGAATTAGCTCTTGTACATTGGTGGTTTATGCGTTTTCGTTTTAAACTGTATTATGGTTTGGATACCTGCATGATCTTGAGGGATTGCTTATATTCTTCGCTGGAGGACTGCCATCTTTTTTGGATGAAGAGAAACTGCGGACCATGCGTCCCTACATGTATGCATCTCTCAGGCACGAATGCTGAATGTAAATCTGTTTCTATCCGATCTATCACTATGTTTTCGTTTTTATTATTTCACCGTACTGGCTTTTATGTCAACACACCAAATTAGAGCTCTTGAAATTTCAGTCTCTACAAATAGAATGGAGAAATTGTTGACAAAGATAAAAAGTTAATACTTCCATATAACACGTTTTTTTAATTTTATAAGAATTTAAAAATATCAATTATTTTACTTAAACTATTAATTTACCATACCCTTCATTTTCATTATAAAAAAGAAAAAAATATTATTAGTATTATATAATAGTGTTACAACAATCAAAGGCTTCTCTTCGTGTAAAAAAAAATGCAGAAGTTTAATGTAAATGTGAGGATGGCCGAGTGGTCTAAGGTGCCAGACTCAAGTTCTAGTCCTCGGAAGAGGGCGTGGGTTCAAATCCCACTTCTGACAAGAATCCGTTTTCCTTCACATATTTTTGCTTTTCTTCTCTTTACGTCCAAATTCAGTAATTGAGGGGCAAGAAATGATTAAGAAGAACAAAAAGGTAAAGGTTCTGATAAAAAGCTGATTCTTGGAGGTTGTAATTGCAAGCTGCAAGCTGTTTCCATGGTAAAATGTGCAACTTTATTAAAGTCTTGAAAGTTGAAATAACAATGCAAGGAGGCCGATAATACCAGGATTCAATGTCATATCAATTTTCCCCTTCTTCATCCTCAACCTACATGTTCAAAATAGAATTATACAAGGAAAGATTGAAGTACTTTTATTCCATTGAATTAATTACAATGCTGACCACCAAACATCTTCGAGTGTCATGAGGATTATCGTTTACTTTCGTCCCTTGTTTAACTACAGACAGGACCATTTATTGTAAGATGGACAAATTACAGAACCACCTATCAATCTCTGTCGATTCTGCTTGCATTCTGTTGGTGGGCCTGTAAGAGCATTCTGAAGACAATTGTTGATTATCATTGCCGGAACTAGCTGCCTTCACAAGTGCTTGATGCTGAATATACTTCACAAAAACATACCCAAGAGACCAGTCAGTCCGAGTCCTCGCTTCCATACATGGACTAATCGATAATCCATCTATCAAGTTCAATGCTAACAGAAGTTATCTCATTAAATCTAAGAACACAAACCCATTCCACAGGCTATGCAAGAGCATAGGTGGCAATAGATTCCTGGACCTTGCAAAAATAACACCCATCACCACCCCTAGAAAAATGAGCGGCAGCATTCTCTGTACGTTGAAATGTGCTAGAGCAAAGGCGACTGAACTTACCAGGATTGCACACCATACAGGCATGTACCTGGTTAAGGAGGGGAGAAGAAAACCCCGGAAAACTATTTCCTCCCACAGAGGAGCACAAACTGCAACCACGATTGCATAAAGTACCATTGCCACTGGATCCCGTGCTGCAATTGACTGCTCAACGCTTGACTGAGTGACCGGTGCAGGAGGCAGGATGGGCAATAGGCTCAGATTGAACTGAGAAAGCTGGTTGACCAATGGAAACATGAAGCATCCAAGTGCAACATCAAACAGCCAGTTTCCTTTCAGGCTAAACCTAAACCAATCTGATGAAAGGGGACGAAATTGAGATAGGCAACGATGAAGGATTGCAATTCCAGCCAGGCCCTCAGTTACATCAGTCACAAGGCTGAACAAAGCTTGTCCTCTGAATGCCAGAGATTCCTTGTTAAAACCAGCCATGTGAGCTGCAAAAGGAATCACCCATGACCCTATAAACCAGAATGAGACAACCCAGAGAAGCATCACCTGCATTTCAATGTCATTTAGTTCTGTCCTCAATCATCATTTAACTAACGTCAAGTGTTACCATTCATGCTAGATTCCAGTAATTCACAAAAAGAGAGGGGGGGAGGATCTAGTTTCGGCAAAAAGTTAACTTTTAAAAATCAGTTTCAGTATTGATTTGCAGGATTGATGAAACATCATTTGGAAGGCAATACCAAAACAGATCTCACAAAATCATGCTCTTACTTGTAAAAAAAATTAAAAAAGAGAGAATCCATGTGAGAATAAGCCATTAAAGTATAAGCTATTAGGAGATTTCCAGCAGTTACCATTTTTAAATTCATTGCTTCTTTTATATATATATATATATATTGACATCATAGTCCTGTAACAAATTAACACATGTTGAAGTTTACTGCCCAGTCCTTGATTTCCTAGAACCACGAAAATTAACCTGTAATATGGTCTCTGCTGTCCAGGGTACAGTCCACCGGCTGCCAATTGCCCTGAGAACTCCTTGTGCATCCTGAAACATAACAAAATCTATGTTGAAGGTCCCAGGTAATCAATTTATGCTTTTAAGGCCAAAAATATTGGACTGTCAAAAGAAACAGTAACATATTTTTCACTTCAAAAAAGTGAGATGATAACACAGTTGGTAGTTCTTTCTCCTTTTGTTGAAATTAAGAACCTAGAGACAGTAATATTTTCAGGGGTGGAGGCATTTAAGAACTTTGATTGCTTCAACTGTCATAGAAAATGGGAGCAACGATGAAATGGAAGTCCATTCACATGCATCAAGCTCAGACCTCTCTCCTCTGATCTCACATATCTAATAAACACCTCAATACTCTATTCCACATGTTCAATATTTAAGTTATTTCAGTATTTCACCTAACAGCATGAAGTTAACCAACAAGTCAGCTTGCTCATAAGACCCCAAATATTGATGAAGACGGTATAAACTTTTGAATGGTTTCAGAGCCACCATTACAGAGAATGGCAACTTCTAGAGGAAGCTTAACTGAAAAACAGATGATATTGGATATTGAGCAACAGATTAGCATAAGTCAACTAGAGATCAGCTAATTCATATCTCTAAACCATCAAAATGGAAAAACCAATAACTAAAGGTACTTGCTATCTTCCATAGATTTACACCATGTAAGGTCAAAAGAAATCATTCTAGAATACCGGAAAATCTTAAACAAGAAACATGTTAAGACACACAACACAAGCGGACTAACATTCACCTATGTTGAAACCTTCGAACTAGTATCATGCATAATTTTATGCTCTCAACTGAAGATCTTCATGGATTAGCTGCTTAAAATTCAACTCGTAAATTGTGATAAACGCCAAATACAGAATTCAGATTCCAGCAATAGATTAACAAGATAAAATGAAAGCAAGAAACCATACAAGTGGCCAAACACCAAACAAAACAAAAGATTGGAAAACATACCTCTCGAAGAGTTGATATCCAATCCTTTTTAACATCACTAGAATTATCAAGCTCAGGCTGGTTCACCAGTTTATCCGGTATACAGTGTTCACCACCATCAGACTTGGGATTTACCAGAGGAAAGTCCTCATGTCTAAAACATAAAACTTTCCATGTCTGCAATGAAAAACCAAATAACAGAACATTAAGCACTACCTTGCTGATATTGACTAAGCACGGAAATTTGTCATTAATAATCTAATTTTGATAATTAATTGTCCCACCCATCAACACAACAGAACAAAGTTTCAAAATTCTTTTGACGTTCTTATAGTTCCTACATTATGCAATAAAATAAAGGAACCCCAAAACCAATTCAACGGAAAAAGCACAAACACGCTGCAATGAAAGTGATACATACGTTCTTTGGTAACTTAGAATTGGATTCAGAAACCCGAGAGTTCAAAGCCAAAAGATGATAACTTGCAGGACGATTAAAAACCCCAAGTCTAGAAAAGGAAGGAAGAAGAACTGGGCCACGTTGGGATAGAGGTTGAGAACAATAAGAGCTCAACATTGGAACAAACTGTAATTATTTTCATCACAAGAAAGTCTTGATTATTATTATTATATTTGAAAATTTTCCATCATCAATTAGGAATCGGAGAAGCGGTAATCAAGAAAGGCGACCGGGAGAGAGAGATTGGGGAGTGTTGGGGAATGGGTAGAAGAGCAAATTGGAGTGGAGATTAGTTTAACCTAAAAGGTGGGGAATTTGCGAAATGTGGTTGTCAATCCATTTCCTGGAAAGCAGGATGCTCTGAAACGTGGAATTGATGGACTTATTTATTTAATAATAAAAATACTACTTGGAAATTTGAAAAATCCAATCTGTCAAATGTGAGTTTCCGTGACAAATTATTTATCTTAAATTCAACTATTTCATTTCTGAATTTTCATTTTTAATATAAGGAATCAGCAATGCAACAATTTCATATATATATATATATATATATATATATATATAATCAATCTGGAGAAACCTTCTTGCCTCCAAATGTTATGGAGAAGAAAAGATTTACAATAAGCCATGAATGAACACACGGGAAAAAAGAAATGTTTTTATTCGCTGATAGCTTCTGATCAGCCAAGTGCTGCACTCCCCGAATCAATTCTGGAAAAGATGAAAAAAAACCCTCTTGCTCCCAGTTGAGCCCCATTCACCAGGAGCACTTGTGCATGTCTTCTTGATTTTCTTTATCATGCATTGTTTTATTATATAGCAAGCAGGACAACTCCAACAAATAACGCAATTGAAATCCAAGTCAGGAAAGCAGCAACACAACATACCCCCGGGAACAGATGAGTGGATTCTTCTATAAATAGTAGTTCATGCCCACCTCTATTAAAGAAATATGAGGAATATCCAATATGACGGCAGGGGATCGGCAGTTTTTGCGCAAGAATGAGTAGATGATATCTATGAGAAGCCTCTTGAAAAATGGTGAATTCCATTTTGTCTTAATGTGCGAGTGACCTATTATATATGCTACCCCGGCATGCTTCGCTTCCAGAAGCGCCAACAGCTCATCCTTAACTAGTAAATTCTCGTACTCTGTCTCTGAAAGCTTTAACTGGACCCGCCGCCTATGTTGCAGCCGGGGTGACTCCTGTTCATACATGGACTGTAATTTCCGGAGTGCAGCTGACCTACTGCTACTTACAGTTGCATCGAAACTAGAACTGCTGCTTTCTCCAATACCATCGGATTCTGAAACTATGAATCTTTTCCCGAACTTGCCGGATGTTCTCACTACTGCCATCCTACCATCAACCCTCCTAGATCCCTCAGCTTCCAGTTGGATAAATTCTGCAATGCTCATGACAAGCGCATTTTCCACATCATATTCATTTTCCTTTTCTTGGACATCTTTATAACCATTTCGAATGATGCATCGATACATTCTATAGGATTTAGGTCCAATTCGGCCTATGAGATATCGTTCCTTTTGGGGGACATAGGGAACAGGGACCACCTTAGCACAGACAAAGACAACGACCTGATAAAATGCTGGTAAGTTGGTCAAGAAATAGGAAAATGTAGCTGGAATTCCACTTGCTAGCTCAGTGTAGATAAGGCCAATTCCAGGAACCCTTATAATACCAAGATCAGAACCCAAAGTGAGAATCCATTTCATGGCAACTTTGTTATGGACGTCATAGAGATACTTCTTCTTGCTACCATAATGCCAAACAAACATGATAAACGTAGAGACAGCAGAAAGCAGGAGAGGAACCCATCCACCCTTGGGAATTCCCATAATAGAAGATGAGAGGAAAACGATCTCGATTAATCCAAAGGATAAGAAAAACAAAAGGGTGACAGCAACATTCTTATGCCATACCAAGTTGATGACCAATGACATCATACACGTGCTCAACAACATCAAAGTCATGAATGCGATCCCTGAAATTGAAATGCAATCACTTATACAATTGAGATAGACCAGTGAAAAGTACATGTCTCTGAATCATTCGCTTAAAGGTTAAAATCCTATTCATAATCATTCATTTGAAAATTATAAGCATCAGTATTAAGATGCATCATAGAATGAATATATATGAGCTGATATCAGTATATGAATAAATATCAAAATTCTATCGAGAAGAAAAGACTAACCATAAGCATTTCCTATATGACTAACGTCCTGGAAGCCAAATGTGACAGCCAGACAGAGAATCATAAGAATCCAATTGATCTCTGGGATGTATATCTGACGATCAAGCCATTTTGGTTTGTGTACAATCTTGACTCGAGGGAAACATCCATATGCCTGGCATTGTTTGACAATCGAAAATGTGGCACAGATTACAGCTTGGCTGGCAACAATTGTAGCCAAAATTGCCATCACAAGAACTGGCCAGAACAATGAATCTACACATACAGATAAACGCTTTCTTACAACAACAATAATTGCAATACCGATAATCAAGGGATCCCAATATGATTTATAATGGTGGTACCTAATATTTAAATGATTAGCGCTGTTAGCCATTTGAAATCTATTGTGATCAAAATCTAAATATGAGTCTAGAACTCTTTTAGCATAAAGAAAATCTAGCATCAGTGGGCATGGAAAAACTGGACTGATGGCATAGAACTTGTAATAATTGATGACTGAAAATTTACCTGGAATTGAAGAAAAGAAACTCATAGATACAGCAGAAAGATTTTTAGAAAGAAATGCAGTTTGCCCCATGTACTGAAGCACTAAACACGGATATACAACAAACGCAAATGCAACCTGCACAAAGCAAACAAGATCCAACTGTTATATCTAATGCAATGTTGTGTATATCAAGGAAAAAAAAGTAGATAGATATTTGTTAAAGAATCATAAGGTGAAAGGAAGATGCAATATAAATGTTAAGCACAATCTTTTAAGTCAAAGAAAATCGAGGAACTTGCAAGTATTACCCTTGCCGATGAAGCTGTGAACTGGCCAAGTTCTGCATGCATAACTTCACTTCCTGTTGTTAAAATAAAATATTGCATGAATTGACAACGGGAAAGTTTACTGAGCTAAGTACATATGAATTCCATATTACCTGTAATACATAAAAGCACCCCTCCAAGAGAAATCCAACCATCTTTTCCGGTGTCCTTGAAGAATTTGTACACATAATATGGAGAAAAAGCCTGGTATACTTCTGCATTCCAGTGAATGACATTGTACACCCCAATGATGGCAATGGACAGTAACCAGAGAATCACAATGGGAGCAAACATGAAGGCAACTTTATGTGTGCCACGATATTGCAAAACAAAAAGGCCAATCAATACAATGCAGGCAATGAGAACCACCATTCCTGTAGGTATGATAAGCATTAGCAATTTGAGTTAGATGCAACCATTCAAGACAGAGGAGTGTTTGCTAAAAGAATTTAACGTAACAAAGTTCTATGAAGATTCCACTTCTGCTTTTAAACATTAACTTGAACTTATCAGAACCAACTTTCAGGATTCATGAAGATTAGAATTGTACTAAAGACACGGCACACTCAACACATTAAATGGATAAAAGAGAAAGAATATTCTGTAATTTTTCCCTATACTTCATCACTCACCATAGTGCAAATTGTTGTCTTGAAGTTGCAACCCTTCAATGGATGACAGGACTGAGAAAGAACTGAGATATATCAGGTAAGTGTACAGAAAAGATGATGAGTTGCCAAAAGAAATTAATGCGAAAATGCGAGCCTTGAACAAACAACTTACCAGAAATTGCAGGTGTTAGTACGCCCATAACAGTAACCATGCTAGCACCAAACAAAACAACAAGAAGCAACGCAGTTTTTGTTTTCTTGCGCCTCTCAACAAATTTCTTGGATTGAGATGACACAGACCTGTTCGAATGACCTTCACCATGGTACGGAGAAATCTCCTCGTCTGCTGCTTGTTGGTTAGGAAGCAAACAAAATTTTGCATGTCTACAAAGAAGTGAATATAAAGCAAAAATTCCTCCTGCACAAATAACTCAACGGCAAAAGCACATGCCCACATGAGACAACCCAAAAAAAGCAAGAAAAGCAAGTACACATTAATATCTAACACACGGATCAGCAATTACCTTCACCATTATCGTCAGCATTTAACATCAAAACAACATATTTAAACAAAGAAAACAGTGTTAAAGCCCAAAATATTAAGGAAAAAGCTCCAAAAACTGTGTCCTCAGTCTGATAATGGCGCAATCTCCCAGAAAATATACTCTTATAAACATAAAGAGGGGAAGTGCTCAAGTCGCCAAACACTATTCCAAAGCTAAGATACGCTAGCAGAAGAACATGTTTTCTTGGTGTTTTACTGTCCACCTGCTCAAAAACAGATATCAAACATCAAACTCAATCAATCAAAACTGGGAAAAGGGTCGCTTTTACTTTTAGCTAACAGTAATTCTACAGCAGACAACAAGAAAATACAATAGCTTTCCATCATCAATCACGAATCATGAATCATGTAATACAAATACACAAATTAACTCGAATGATGAAAAGTCCCACATGCTATCATATGCTAGTAATTCCAGACAAATAAATAACCAGTAATCAGCGTTAAAATTAAACAAGAAAGAATAGAAATTCACGAAATGTGACCAAATGGGTCATTTAAATTGGAAAAAAATGGTTATCTTTTCCTTGTTCAACGAATAGGGATGAAGTTCCTCTTTTGTAAGGAATAATCAGAGAACGGTAAGCAATGAACATTACCATGGCTTCTCTGTGTGTAAAGTATATATGTGGTTATTGCTGAGAAAAGGGTTGAATTAAAGCAAAATGGAATGGAAAAGTTGCGATCTTTAAAAGATGGATTGAAATTTTTGGAATTGAATCTGCTTACAACTTGATTGATGCACGTGTTGTGTTGAGTTTACATGTTTTTCTTGGTCTTCATCTAATGGGATCTACAGGTGTGGTGTAGGAGGAGCGCTGCTGGTTCTCTTGGAGTTTACTTTATTAAGATGCTAACGGATGCAGAGTAGCTCACACCTCAGATTTCTATCTTTTGCTCACCATCGATTTCATGGTACCAAAAAACACTTCCATGTTGACAAGTCAACGAACGTAATCCCAATCTCCTACACTAATTTAATGCTTGTTTTAATTATCATGCATGATACTAAATGACTTTTTTTAAAATTATTTTTACTATTTTCTTAGATTTTTTCTGATAAATTCTATATAATAAATATACATGTTTAACAATTATTTTATCCGTTACCATGGATCGAAAATATGGCGGCGGAGGATCACACAACTCCTGAAAATGTCAACAAAAATGATAAAACATAACAAGATAAACGACAAGGTCGCACTCGTATAACTCAAACCGTTCCCAATCGCCGACATGCTGTTTTGTCTTCCATGGGGTGACCGTACCCTTGCTTGCCAAGCCTGAATCATCGGTACTAGCTTCTGAGATTAACCCAAGGTTTACCAGAATCGAGAACAGTTGGCCTGAAGATAAAACCCAGATCCTTCCAGAAGAGAATCATGTCCAAGAAGCCAGAACGATATCATATTCATGTGGAAAGAGCATTGATGTGTTGAAGCTATCATCTTTCAGTAGAATCATAATTTCTAAGCAGCCAAATGTAAATCGCATATGCACTCGCTTTATTTCCATTGCTTCTTTCATTGATAATTAAAGAAAGTGTGAAATGTATAACAATGGAGTCAACATATAGCAGTAGATATATAGTTTGGTACGATTTATGTATCTGCATTCAATTCATACACACGACCTAAAGTGTAAAGCAATCAACCAGAAGAAGACGAAGAAGAAGAAGATTGAAATTATCAAAGAATATGATGCCATTCAGGCCCATTTCTCCGTGCAAACGGCAAGGGCAGAAATCACCACGGATCTCATAAAGCAGCAGTTGTTTAGCGAGCCACTGCACAGCTAATATGAGGTCCTGAATGGATCTCAATCACAATACAACATGAAATGATTGAGAAATGTGCTGATTCGTTGATGATATCCAAAACTTGTTCGGCTTATTTCCTTCGTCTGTTAGTTACCAGTTCTGGATTGCCCTTTCTCATCATGGCTACAAACTCTTCATAGTTGATTCTTCCATCCTGCAAAAACAAATCAGAATGGTTCATAAATTAGTTTGAGTTCCATACAAATAAACAAATCATTGGAGAATAATTGAAACAAATCGTTTCTGTCATAATCCTGAAACAGATATCGTCAATATGAAACTATACATGATCAGTGTCAACTTCCGCGATGATCTCTTTTATTGCTTTTGCGTCGCCCATGTTGTATTTCTTAAGGGCTTGCTCCAACTCTTCCACAGTAATGTACCTAAAACCAGAAACAAGAAATTATAAAGCTTACATTAAAAAGGGAGCTAAAAGCTATTTGTAATAGAATGATACGGAAGTGAAAAGAGATTACCCGCTCTTGTCTTTATCAAAGTACTCGAAAGCCTTGTATAAGTGGTCTTCTCTTTCCATTCTATTCATATGCATGGTAGCAGTTATAAATTCAATGTAATCAATTGTTCCATTTCCATCCACGTCGGCCTGAGACGGAAGTAAAACACATTGTTCTCAGTTGAAGCATTAAGAACGAGCAGGAATAAAATTATAACAAGATAAGAGAGATCTACCGCTTCCATTAATTGCTTCACTTCAGACTCAGAAAGCTTGGTGCCCAGTTTTGGAAGACCAGCTTTCAACTCTTCGTAAGTGATTGTTCCACTGTTATCCGTATCCATGGATTTAAACATTTCCCTTAGGCCCATAATTTCTTCCTCGGAAAGATTTTCTGCAATTACCTGGAAAGGAAGAAAACATCGATTTCTGTAAGGTGTAGAAAATTCTTTAACATGATTCCCTCTGGTTGTTCAATTTGTAACAAACTAGCTAGAATTTCCCTTGCCTCGAATATATGCTGGGAATGATCCTCCACAAAAAGCAAGTTTAGATAGCAACAGATAAAGAATCTCACCTTTAGAGCTACCTTTTTAAGTTTGTTCATTGCTCTAAATTGTTTCATTCTAGTCAAAACAGCAATATCAAGAGGCTTGTCAGATGCTTCACCGTCTACTCTCATCCATGGATGATCTGCAATGTATTTTTAGTCCTGTCAAACCTCAATGTACGTACAAATCAAGGAAGAAAAGGTCTAAGAACCAATCCCAGAAGGTAAAAAATGTTCACTACAGCAATATGAGCATTCTCATGCTTGATCAGATTGCTTGAACACTAGGAAATATGAGCACCGATAAAGATGTTGAGTGGCAGAAAGAGACAAATCTTTATGCAATCATAATCTCTAACCCACAATTCTAACTCCTTGAAACCACAAGTCCATTGTTTTAAAACACATGTACTCTCTAATCTAGACAGTCATTAGCACAATGAAACTTACTTAAGACTTCAGCAGCAGTTAGCCGATCCTTGGGATCAGCTCTCAGCATCTTCTTCACGAGATCCTTAGCGCTGCTGGATATGGAAGGCCATGGGTCAGAGGAGAAATCAATATGTCCTCGGAGAACAGAATCGAAAGTAGCCTGTTCAGTCTCTGCGTATTTAAGAGAAGTCTGAGTTCATGAAGAAGAGGAGAAAAAATTAAGTAAAACATAAGACGTAAAAAATCACAACGGCAGAGCTGCCTCTCTGGTGAATTTCCAACTAGTTGGGTGACGATGTACCCATGAAATGAGGCATGAATGTTAAGAAAATTGAAACTATAATGTACTGGTTTGATAACAATCTTTAATCTTTCAAGTTCAAAATTGTATCTACTTTACTACAAAACCGGAAGGTTGGCATCAAAATAGATGATGTTTCAAGGGATTGGCATCATTATTACCTCCCCAGAAAGGTGGAACCCCGCTTAGAAGAATATACAGTATAACCCCGGCACTCCAAATATCAACCTCAGCTCCATATTTTCGACGCAATACTTCTGGAGCTACATAATACGCACTTCCAACAAGGTCTGTAAATACATCACCTGCAACCATAGAGCCGTGGAGTTAAAGCCCAGAGCCAATCAACCTCATTAATAGCAGTGAAGGAAAGTCTTCTTTATCTTGATTGGTCACGGGTTGTATTGCAAACTTCCTTTAGCACACCAAAAGCTCAACTAAACCAATCGTTTAGTCCAATTTATGTAAAACATACATACAAATTGTTCCTGCCTTTCGTATTTTAAACTTAATGTTACCTTAACATTATAGCGATTCAAGCAGTTATACCTTGAACAATAAAGAAAAAGGAGATCAATAATTATCTTTATGGAATCAAATGATAACACCAAATTTACCTGGCTTAAAGAATACAGAGAGGCCAAAATCAGTAGCTTTTAAAGGGGAATTTTCATCAGTGCTCAAGAAAAGGAAATTCTCAGGCTTCAAATCTCTATGTATAACTCCCATAGAATGGCAATCATGGACAACAGTAACCATCTGCCTGCAAAGATTAGCAGCTGCTCTTTCTGAATAGTGCCCTTTTGCAATGATCCGATCGAACAACTCCCCTCCTGCACATAACTCCATCACCAAATTCACTGAATGCTTATCCTCATATGCTCCCTTGAGCTCCACAATGTTCCTATTATAAACAAAAGCAGTACATTTATAACAATAAAGCTGACATTTTCACTTCCAATTTCACGAAATAAAATCTACCCATCGTTTTTGTTTACACCAGTTACCTATGACCTGTGAGGTGATGCATGATTTGGACTTCACGGCGAACATCCTCAATATCATCAGCATGGATAAGTTTCCTGGTGGTAATAGATTTACAAGCATATTGCTGTTTAGTTTCTTTATGGGTTACAAGATAGGTGACGCCAAACTGACCTCGACCCAGTTCGCGCCCGAATGTATATACGCTCCTGATGTCCTCCATCGGCCGGCCAAGAACTCTCCCAACTGAGGGGCGGTTAATGGAGGTCGGTTGTTGCGAATGCGGAGGAGGAGGACGCCGTGGAGGAGCGGCAGTTGGAGGGTGTACGGTGATGCCGGTAGGAGGAGGAGGGAGGTGATCGCCGGTGGATGAGCCCCCGGCAAAGTAGGAGGGAAGGCCGCTGCTACAGTTTCCCATTTGAGTTCTCTCTTTTTCCGGTCAAATGGGAAGTCAGAGGAGAGAGAAGGATAAGTGTCTAGAATTTAGATGGCGGACGTTAGAGTCAGTTGGGTGTCTTGTCTTAAAGAATGACCACGAATTTACTAAAATAGTCTTCACGGGTGCGAATTGGTTGCGAGAGCTCGCATGTTAATCTGCCCGGTAGCATTCTTAGAACTTGGATGATGGTCCATGATTGAATTGACCGGGTATAGTTTGGAGCCGGTGTTGTGAACCAGATGGTTGACCGATGACCGGCTCCTAAAGATGCATCGATTCTTGATTCTTGAATATTTAATAACCAATTAATATTCTTTAATTTACAATACAATTAACCCAAATTGACCATTCATATTTTAACAAAAATAAATACCAAACTATAAATCATATTGGTCATTTTTCTATTATAATTTGCATATAGGATATTGGGTAGAGGTGAACCCATTTATTTAATAGATAAATTAATGTCTTTTAGGTGAGAGATTCGATGATCGTAAAAATGGGTGTAAGATGGCCAAAGGAGCCTTCTAAATGAAACCATTAAGAAACTATTGCATTTATGGAGGAATTAAATTATTCTATTCTTTAATTATTTTGGTGTTATTCCATGCGTAAGCCCTATATGATACACGCGATGATATAATTGGAGAAGAATATATATATATATATATATTACGAATGATGGTGGGTAAGGGAAGAGATGAAGCAAGTGGTCAATTTGCATGTCCGAAGCTGCGATGATTTTGGAAGCATGGGGTATGGTATAGTTTGATGTTGGGCTAGCTTTCAATCACTCACCGCATCCAATTCCTCTTTATGATGTTGGATAGCTGGTTGTACATGTGATCTCTGCCTTGCCTTCTCCTCCAATCTCACTATTCTCCTCTTTCCTACCTACAAAATTTGTACATATCCTTATTAATCCAACTACGCTAACCCCCATTATATATTTATGTTTTATATCTTAAATATCAAATACTAACAATCAATTTTTGTTTGAGTGATGACGTATGAATTTTTAGCATAACAATATGGTAAAAGATGATCATATGGATAGAATTCTTCATTAACAAAAAAACCCAAAATGAATATGTTTAGATGGTTGAGATTGGATATACAACTTGATGCATTTTGTACATCAACCAACACCAGCTTTGTTCAGTCACTCATCAGGACTTTTGAAAGTAATTATGTGGAAAAGTGAGAGCCTTAAAGAATGGTTAAAATCAACATTTGGTAATGTGATTCTCTCGTCTTAGGCATCAACTGTATACCAGTAAATACTAAGCCTTAAAAAATTGAGAGGTTGGCATATAAAAGGACTCGGGAATTGTATCTTTTTATTGCATGCCATAAAGAATGGTCACCATTGCAGTTGCAGACGTTACGATTTGATGCAGAGATTTGTGGATGGAACAAATTCCTCTTGTAGGCTTCCTCCTTAATTCCTCTGATTAAACATTTCAGGAAATTAAATTACAGGATATCATACTTACTCAAAAATAAATATACAATGTTATATTATAATTAATATAAAAGCTGTCGTCTCATTCACCAAGTTCTTGAGAATTTCTCTTGATTGCAGCCGTATTGTAAGTACATATAAACTGATTAACATGTCCAGCTCCAGTTGGGTTTCGCAAAAGATAACAGAATGTTAAGGTAGAGATTAAAAGCATGAAAATTATTATGAATGCTCTTATACATATGTCTGCATGCATGCATGCATGTATACGCTAACTCCGAAGCTTAGTTGGAATATCTGCCACGAAACATGTGAAGTGAATACAATTGCATAAGCTACAAATCACATCTAATTCCCTGAAAATTGATGGCATCTTTTCTGAAGAATACGATTACGAATATATATACATATATATGGCAACAGGAAATGAAAAGGGTATAGATAATTTTCATATAACTCTAAGCATAAGCATGAACACTGTAAATCTTGTTTCTAAGTATAACTTCATTTTATTCTTTTAGTTTTGACTTTTTAATTTCATTTGATGCGAAGTATATATTATGAACAATATTTCTATTAAGATCAGCCGATTAGACCACCACTTAGATGTACTAAGATCAATGATATAAAGCAGGAAGTGACCGACTAATAACTTATTATTCCAAGTAATATTCCATAAGAATTAAGGTTAGTCAAGGGAATCAAATGCTGTTAGCAGTCTTGGTTGATTGTAATATTCCATTAGATTTCTTTCAATTAAGACTTCACGCCTCCTTCTTCATGGTAACATGTTTGCTTTTGGATGCAGCTTTTACAGAAGCAGGCATCAGCAAATGACAGTAAAACTGTCAAACTAGAAAATCAGTGGAAATGGATTGATGAAAGCAGCTTAGCAGCAAAGATATTGATGAAGAAGGCTTACGTAGTGAGTGAAAATTGCATGGCCATGCAATACATAGATTCTAATTCCCTACCCATGCCGCAGCAATATTATTGAGTTAAGCATCTTTTATCCGAAGGTGTTTAGTTACTTCTATTTTCTCTTCTATTATTGTCGTATTATTCTTCTTCTTCTTATCTCCATGCGTATCCTGACCAGACAGACCTGCTTTCTTTTCCATCCTAGTTGCATGCGTCTTCTACCTCTTTAAATTACGCTTCTCCACTCACCCACATCCCATCTTCAACACCATCAACAATTTTCCTGAAAATAGAATCGAATAAGCTGAAAAAGTTTTGCACTCTTTTGATCCGAGAATGCATGCTGAAAAGGGTGAAATAGAAATCAACATTCCATCGATTTCTGCAAAAGCTAATAAGAAGATGGAAACTGAAAAGAAGAACGGAATTGGAGGATTTTCACTCAAGGGATGGATTTGGAGTGTGTGGGAATTCGCTAAACAAGATAGTAATAGGTTAACATTCTCGTTTAAAGTAGGGCTGGCCGTTTTTCTTGTTTCTTTGCTTATACTATTCCAAGCTCCTTATGATATATTTGGCACCAGTATCATCTGGTCTATCCTTACTGTTGCCATCATGTTTGAATATACAGTCGGTATGTTAACTGATATTCTTTTATATTACGGTATATATAATGGTACATGAACATGAAAGGGGGAATATATATATTTATATATATGTGCTTATGGTGGCGAGTTTTCATTGCCTAAGGTGCGACTTTCAGTAGAGGATTCAACCGAGCAATTGGAAGCTTGCTAGCAGGAATATTGGCCATTGCAGTTGCCCAGTCGGCTTTCCATGGTGGCAGAGTTGCTGAGCCTATTATCATTGGAATTAGCATCTTCTTGATCGGTAATATTAGACTTGTATGAAACTGTTAATTGACTATAGAATCATGAAATGCAAGTAATATACTAATGTATGGGGAACATCAAGTGCAGGAGCTATCACCTCCTTCATGAAACTATGGCCATCACTTGTGCCATACGAATATGGATTCAGGGTCATTCTCTTTACCTACTGCTTGATCATAGTCTCCGCATATCGAATGGGGAATCCAATTAGAACTACGATGGATCGTCTTTACTCTATTGCCATTGGTGGGTTTGTAACAATACTGGTGAATGCGTTGGTTTTTCCCATATGGGCAGGGGAGCAATTGCACGAGGAGCTGGTTAGCAGTTTTAACTCAGTGGCCGACTCTCTTGAAGGTAACCATACACTGACCAGAACATCTTCTGATTCATTTCTAAGTCCTGGAACTAATGTCGAAGCATTGCATTTCCATGAATTTTTAGAATGTGTAAAGAAATATTTGCTAGATGATGGGTTAGAGCATCCAGAATTTTCCAAGACTGTAATGGATGAATTTTCAGATGAACCAGCTTACACGAGATGTAAAAGCACCCTGAATTCTTCCGCAAAGCTCGAGTCGTTGGTATTTAAGCATTTCTAACTTTTTTTTTATCTTTGTTTTCGCTCTCAATCAAGCATCCAAATTGCAATCATAAGCATTGGTGCTACTTTGTTCCATTGCGAAGGCACTAGCAGCAAAATGGGAACCACCGCATGGCAAGTTTCGACGCTTGTTTTATCCATGGTCAGAGTACGTTAAAGTTGGAGCGGTTTTGAGGTATTGTGCTTATGAGGTTATGGCACTTCATGGTGTCATACACTCTGAAATTCAGGTATTTTCTTCTCTTCATATGTGCGTTCATTGTCCGTGTCGAGCGTTCCTTGCTAAGTTGCGTCAGGTTATAATTTCTCTGATTCCGGACACGCATATTCTTTGGTTGACAGTACCAGATCCTGATTGCATCTAAATATGTGGACGACTGAGGAATCTCCTAAAGTTGTTTCCTAGTTTAGTAGATTTTTGATGACAAGATAATGCATTAACTTGACAAAGAAAGAATTATCTCAAGTATATTGTTCTTTCAGATGGTAGTATATGCCATGGAAAACTGATTGGGGTTTGATCAACCGAAGCAAATTAGCTACGTGATTCCCATCAGGAATGAAAAGAAACTCCGGATATTTTTAAATGTAAATGAAAATTTCCAACAAAAATGTATCCTGAACTGAACCTGATGGTTCTGTTCAATTTTGTTTTGATCTTTTGTAGGCGCCTTACAACCTCCGAATCACATTCCAGTTAGAAATTCTGGAAGCAGCCATGCAGGCAGCAGAACTGGTAAGGAGCTTGGGGAAAGACATAAGCAACATGAAGCATAGCATCAAAACAATACTTTTACAGCAGGTTCACAGTTCAACGGAGAGACTCCAACGTGCCATCGACATGCATTCTTATCTTCTGATACCTAATTTTGAACCTCCTGAAAAACTCCCCAAATCGATTCCCAAGTTTTCTCAAACTCTTTCAGCGGTACCATGTGATCTCTCAAGTCAAATGCATGAACTTGACAGCAATCATTCAGCGAAGAATTTGAATTCAGCAAATCTAAATGCACCTTCTGGAACTCTTGCAATAGGACAACCAGTGGAGTCCTACCATGAAATGATGAGGAAGCAATCAAGGAGGTTGCATTCATGGCCATCGACGGAGTTCGATGCTTACAAAGATGATGGAGGTTTCCCTGTGGATTTTGTGCCTAGAATGAGGGCGTTAGAGAGCACTGCAGCATTATCACTCGCCACATTCACTTCCTTGCTTATTGAATTTGTTGCTAGGCTTGATCATTTGGTCGAAGCAGTTGACAAGCTTTCAACAATGGCCAAATTCAAGCATGAGAGTGTATAGAAGGAAACTGACTGCAAATACAGATTTTGATACGATAATGATGTACAAGAAAAAATGCTGAAAAAGTGTAGCAACTCGGGAAAATGGGTAATGAATGAGAACGTACTCGGCTGAAAATAAAGTTACAGATACTGGAGCAATTTTTCAAAACAAGCATACGTTCTTCTTCCACTTCCATTCCACCCAACTTACTAGTGCCATGATGACCATATCAAATCCTTCAGGTTGATTATTAGTAGTACAACAAAGATTTTGGTGCAAATACCGATTTAACAAGTTAAGTAATCCCGTAGAAACAAACAAGCCCCACCGAAACAGTTATTAGCCGATATTGAATTAGGATGCACTGCAGCACTATCACTTGCCACATTTACTTCGTTGCTAGGCGTCATTTGGTCGAAGCAGTTGAGAAGCTCTCAACACTGGCCAAATTCAAGCACGACGGTTCGAAGGAAATTGTCCGCGAATACAGATTTTGATATGGCACTGATAGACTATATTATCAAGAGGGTTCCGAAACAAATGAAAAGGATATTGTAGACAGGAGGACGATTATCACAGAAACAGCAACAGCACAAGCGCTGCATTACATTATTTTAATCACAGAAACAGTATGTATTTTCAGACAAACAGCCTATGCCACCCATTTGGTCGAAAGAGACCCATAATATATACTGATAAGATTGATAATTATAATACTTGTAGTCTAATAGCATTCATAGAGTTTAACGTCCATCTTAAGTCGAAAGTAATAAGCACCCTGAAAAGTGTCAGTTTGAACAGTGACGATCCCTCTAGCCATGAAAAAATCCCCGGTCCCTCCGACAACAGAGAAATCCCTGGTCTTTTCCATCATCAAATCTGCACCCATTATATTAAGAGTACCTGTATGCTTAGTGGAGTTGAAGATCAAAGTATAGGCAAACCAGGCAGTGTAAGTGGATTTCATATCATAAAAGTAGAACCCTTGTGCTCTAGCTACAGGACGAGATAGAAGATGGTTGTCTTTCGTCATGGGATCGTCGAAAACAACCAGCATACCAAATCTGAAGTTGTTTAACTTGGTTGGTTCAGTAGTTTGAGCTGATGTTGCGTTGTCTGCATCCGTATCATTAAAAAGGATGTCATGATAATAAAGCACGAAGCGCTTGCAAGGTTTTCCCTTGTTAAGCGACTTTGTTTGGGCTGTAATAACAACAGCCTGAGACACGAGGAGAAAGAAGAAAATGAAACAACATTTGACTGCAAACTCACACATGGCTCGAGTTTGATAATCTGTCCTAAGAACAACCAGTTATTCCACAGCTTTTTATAGAGCAACGGTTATAAGTGTTGGGTAATGAGATGATCTTCAGGCAAAGACATTATAAGTGATCAGGTTCAACAACTCACGTCTTTAAGGTACTTTGCATCTAGTGAAGTGCTTGAATATAATCCAACATGTTCTTTTCGATTCCCATAAGAGTTTGCAGAGGAAGAAAGCAGCAACAGAATCGTTGAGGAAATTGCTGAGCAAAAAGGGATCTCGTATAACAAGACGAGCAGTAATCACTTCAATGAAAATTACATGTTCCTACTCTGAACACAAACTTCCAATAGTTTCTCACTTCAGCACTCAACTAACCTTATTCTTTGCAATAGCATGGTTTCCATTTCCTAGATACGCAATATATGTCTTGGAGAAATTTATTATAAAGTATATTTGCATTTTTACTTCATATTGAATATCGTAAATATGTAATACAAATTTTCATTAAATTCTAGTAATTGCTTGAATATATTTGTTAAAACAATGACAAGTTGAATCAAAACGACCACGTTTTTAACATCAAACGTTGGTTTTTTTTTTTTTTTTTGGTTAAAACGACGTCTCCTAAGGAATGACCCGGTCAGTGAAACCAGCCATGATACGCTGACCGCCCAGGGGAGACATTGAAGAAAAAAAAAAAACCTCTTCTGTGTGTCCGCCTTCTTCAAATTTTCGCTGGTTTCGAGGTTTTGAACTTTAAAATCGTTTTTGTGTTCCCGATTAAATTCCGTGGTTGGACAAAAAGGTAGGTTTATTGTTTGGGTGGGCTGAGGGCATGATATTGCCAAGCACGGACCTTTTTGATCCCCAAACAATAATGGAATCGGATTACTCTCCTGGTAGTAATTCTGTTGTTGAACCGTCTGGTTCTGACCCGGATTTCGCTTTTGCATTTAACGATAGTAATTTCTCCGATCGGGTTCTTAAGATCGAGATCATAGCCGATTTGCCTGATTCTAAATCTGATGGTGATCCTTGCACTAGTATTGCTGACTGGGCTCGAAATCGCAAGAGAAGAAGGGAGGATATTAAGAAAGAGACTGGTAATTTTTCAAGTGCTTTAGAACTGAATTTTATTATTGGTATATTTTGTTTAAGGCTGATGTAGAAAGGGGCAAAAGCTGATTGAAAGTTTAATTGCTCATCAAATATTTTAAATTTATGTGCCCTAGATATGATAAAAGTTTAGATTTTGTGATTTCAAGTTTAAAGTGAGCATGCGTAAAAGCTCTCTCTGTGCGCGCGCGCTTTTGTTCTTTGTGATTTTTGTTCTTTGATGTTGGTATGATGCGCTAAGAATATGGTTGCTTCTGCTTCCGATAATAGCTGCTGCGGAGGTTATTGGTCAAAGTGAAGAGCAGATAATAAGCTGTAACATGCCAGACACAGATGACGCTGTGGTTTACGAGAATCAAGATGAAGAACCGATGGCAATGATTGAGGAATCTCCTACAGATAATCAAAATCAACTTGGTATTGCACTTTTCTGACTGAAAATAATCAGTAGTTTTGGGTTATGGCCAGCAACAGTTGATTTGCTGTTAAAACGTTTTCCTTTTTTTCTTTTTTGTAGACGATGATGTTCGGAATAGTAATGAACCTTCCTGGGGCATGGATTGTTCGACTGTTCTTAGAGTCAAGACCTTACATATTAGCTCTCCGATATTAGCCGCGAAGAGCCCATTTTTCTATAAGGTATGTGATTCATATCTTGTTTTCGTGCTGATATTGTGGGAACTTCATAAAGGTTATGTTTGTTTCTTGCAGTTGTTTTCGAATGGGATGAGAGAGTCGGAGCAGCGACATGTGACTCTGAGAATACATGCCTCTGGTAAATAGGTGTTTTTCAAGTTTTCTTTTTTCTCCTCTTCTGGTGGTAAATGAGGATTGTTGGCTTATTTTTTATCCTAGTAATTTGTTCTTGACTTTTCTTCTTTCTGAAATGGCTTGATCATTTGATGGCCATCATCTTTGATAAGTATTATAGTTGTATTTTTTTCTTATAAAGACAAAAGTCTGACTTGGTGCTCTTCAACTTGCTTGACTCTGAGCAGAAGAAGCAGCCTTGATGGACCTCCTTAATTTTATGTATAGTAACACTTTAGCAACAACCACACCTACTGGTTTGTTGGATGTGCTGATGGCTGCTGACAAGTTTGAAGTGGCATCATGCATGAGATATTGCAGCAGGATGTTACGAAATTTACCTATGACATGTGAGTCTGCCTTACTCTACCTGGACTTGCCTTCTACTGTTTTGATGGCCGATGCAGTTCAGCCGTTGACTGATGCTGCGAAGCAGTATCTTGCTGCAAGATACAAGGACATAAATAAGTGAGTTCTTTCTTATTCCATCTTTATTTATATATTTCTAACATACCTTCACATATGAATTCCCATTGGGCTTAACATGAAAATGTGGAAATCTGCTCCTACTTTATGTTGAAGTATATTATTTAATAGATGGAGTTCAATGAATTGAACTCCAAACCTTTTGATTATAGAGACTCATATCATATTAAGAAATCATTCAAAAGTTGAAGTTGTTTGGTAAGGTTTAAGAATGGTATTGCATATGTTTCTTGATAGAAGTTGAAAAGAGATGTTACTGGCATACATTTCTTTATTTGGGAAATGAGCAGGGAAAATTGTTAACGTGCTTCGATCCACATCTTTACTGATTTTAATTTTTGCTCTAGTAAACTGATTGGTTTGGTGAAATTTTGCAAGGTTCCAAGAAGAGGTCCTTAACTTGCCTTTGGCTGGTATTGAGGCAATATTATCCAGCGATGATTTACAAGTAGCTTCAGAGGATGCTGTTTATGACTTTGTGCTTAAGTGGGCACGTACTCATTATCCTAAACTGGAGGAACGACGAGAAGTTCT
Source organism: Dalechampia spathulata (assembly GCA_948192965.1). Lineage (NCBI taxonomy): Eukaryota > Viridiplantae > Streptophyta > Magnoliopsida > Malpighiales > Euphorbiaceae > Dalechampia > Dalechampia spathulata. The sequence continues at coordinate 52,768 of CANYBF010664188.1, forward strand.
TGCCACTCGACTTGGTAGATTGATACGTTTCCCATTTATGACCTGTAGAAAATTGAAGAAGGTTCTGAGTTGCAATGATTTTGACCCTGAACTTGTGTCCAAGGTTGTGCTCGAGGCTCTCTTTTACAAGGGTGAGACACCATATCGGCAGCGTGCTCTTGCTGCAGAAGAAGCTAATGCAACATACCGTCGCTTTGTGGAGCGTGCATACAAGTACCGACCTGTCAAAGTAGTTGAGTTCGAACTACCACGTCAACAATGTGTTGTGTATCTGGACCTGAAGCGGGACGAATGTGCTCATCTGTTTCCCGCTGGACGGGTGTATTCACAAGCATTTCACTTGGGTGGGCAGGGGTTTTTCTTGTCTGCTCACTGCAACATGGACCAACAAAGCTCATTTCATTGTTTTGGACTATTTTTGGGGATGCAAGAGAAGGGATCAGTATCTTTTGCTGTCGACTATGAATTTGCAGCAAGATCGAAGCCAACTGAGGAGTATGTGAGCAAGTACAAAGGGAACTACACATTCACAGGAGGCAAGGCTGTTGGATATAGAAACTTGTTTGGTATACCCTGGACAGCATTCATGGCAGATGACAGCCTCTATTTCATCAATGGCATCCTACATCTCAGGGCAGAGCTTACCATAAGACAATGAATCCTTGACTTGGTTGTTCTTTTCCTTCGTTGTATGAAATTGCCATAAGATATGTTTTGGTTCGTGAACTGTTGTTGTATTACTATTCGCTTTAGAATGGGTACGAAAGATCTGTTTAGATTAAAACTAGTATATCGTAAAGATATATATGTATATGGGTTTAAGAGCGGAGGTATTGCACAGCTCTGTCATGTTCTTTCTTTGCGTTTCTCTTGATCATCTACCGTTTGATTCTATTACCTTTCTTTCTCTTTGTTTTAGGGCCTAGGTATAGAATCTCAGCATTAACGTCTGTAACGTTGACCAAGTTCATATTTTCGCCTTGAATATGGGTGAGATTCTGATTTGATGAATTGCCGAGGCAGCCGATGGTTTGGATTTGATACAAATGACTACCACAAGAAAGAGAACCGGTTTTATGAAATGGACTGTAAAAATATATATCCTAAACACACGTAATTGTTCTTCGTTCTCAAGCTCGGAACAGCTTCATTCACTAAAGCTTCACTAGAAGGGGTTTCCAGTTAGCTTTATCATCTCCTTGCATTTAACAATCTCCTTTTTAACCATTCGCTTCATCTCCATAGAACGTAATTGGCAAAATAAGATGCAAAGAAATGAAGTAGCCAAAAACGCAATGCATTAAAAGCACAATTGAGCTCTAATCTAATAATGTCTAAATAGAGGGGAATAACATCTCATGGAACTCACGAGGCAGGCAGGCATTTTATTAGCAACAATAAAAGCAACCAAACAATGGAAAAGCTTAGTTGAAAGCACCAACACCAGAACTCCTGCGAGCAAGTTTTGTCCACTCGGTGTGGAAAGATCCAGGGCGATCAATTCTCTCGTAAGTGTGTGCGCCGAACAAGTCTCTCTGTGCCTGAACGAGATTTGCCGGTAGCCTGGCACGCCTATAAGTATCAAAATAAGCAAGACTAGCACACATTCCTGGTGTACTGATCCCAGCTGATATTGCCAAACCGACAACTCTCCTCCAAGCTGCCTGCCTTTGCACCATCTCTCTGGCAAATTCTGGGTCAACAACTAAGCTAGCCAAATTGGGATTCCTCTGATAAGCTTTCTTAATTCTATCTAAAAACACTGCTCTTATAATACACCCACCTTTCCAAATCCTGGCTAATTCACCAAAGTTCAAATCCCAACCCTTTTCCACACTCTTAGCCCTCAACAAATTCATCCCTTGAGCATAACTGCAAATCTTGGAAGCGTACAATGCTTGCCTGACATCATCTATCAACCTCTTCTTATCTATTCCATGAGCATTACAGGCTTCCTCCTTCAATCCAGCCTCCTTCAACACCTCAGCCGCACTTTCCCTTTCCTCCTTCAATCCGCTCAAATACCTACAATCCAATGAAGCAGCAATTGTTGGTGCAGCAACAGAAAGCTCAGCTGCTTGCTGAACGGTCCATTTACCAGTTCCTTTCATTCCAGTCTTATCCAAAATTTTATCAACCAAATCCCCATCTCCATGCTCATCCTTAACCCTAAAAATATCAGATGTAATCTCAATCAAGAAACTCTCCAACTCTCCCTTGTTCCACTCGGTAAAAATCTCAGCCAACTCGGCATTAGATAATCCGCCAACATTCTTTAACACATCATAAGCCTCTGAAATCAACTGCATGTCACCATATTCAATTCCATTATGGACCATCTTAACAAAATTACCGGAACCGCCTTCACCAATATAAGTAACACAGGGGCCATCTTCGACTTGGGCTGCAACTTTCTGCAAAATGTCTTTGATATTATTATAAGCTTGAAAAGAACCACCAGGCATTAAAGAAGGACCAAAACGAGCACCTTCTTCTCCGCCAGAAACACCCATACCTAAATACAGAATACCCTTTTGACTAGCTTCATCAATCCTACGTTCAGTATTTTGGTACCATTCGTTACCACCATCAATGATACAATCACCAATATCCATATGTTCAGACAAGGCGGCAATTGTCTGATCAACAGGAGCACCAGCTTTGACCAAGATAATAACAGATCTAGGCCTTTGAAGTGAAAGAACAAAATCACGAGGAGTATATTGACCAATCAAAGGTAAAGATCCTTCATTTTGAGCGCGATGAACGGTCTCATCAACTTTTGAAGTAGTTCTGTTATAAACAGAGATGGGAAACCCTTTCTCAGCTATGTTTAAAGCAAGATTCTGACCCATCACAGCGAGACCTGCAAGGCCAATTCTTGATAGAGCTATAGAAGCATCCATTTGACAAAAAAAAATATGGGTTGTGATCTAGGGAGAAAGAAACAGATAGTTGGTGATAGAATTGGAGAAGAGAGAAAGAAAGACGGCAGTTTTATGGACGGAGAAGAGAAGAGGCGAGGCGGACTGGTCGAGATAGCGAAAGGGCAAAGCAGTGTTGCTTAACTGACTGTCGATGATCCCTAGGGACATTAAGGTCAATTACTAGAACGACGGCGTTTTGAGTGGCATGGGATTCAAAAGTGGAGGTTCCCAAGTCCCCTGGTCTTTTTTGGTGTGCTTTAATTAATTAATTATGATTTTGCTATTGTTATTTCAAAATTACATAATTAAAGAATTATTAGTATGAATGAGTGTTTAGAATAGACGATTAAAGATTTTAAAAACCTTAAAAACAAGTATGAACTTGGATTTTGTTTTTAAAATCTCCAAGGCATGATTAAATTGGGGTTGGTGCTGTTATATGTGCTATGTGCTACTGCAATTTTGTATTTAATGCCATGTTCAGGTCGAGTCCGGGAAAAGCAACACTGCATCCTTAATGCGATGGATATGGACACTGCAATCACAGATGAAGCCACCCATTCTGCGCCTGCTTAGATCGAAAGTTGGTAACAATGACAAGAACATGCGTACGAATCAAAATACTACTTGACATGGTATGTACTGACATATCCTAGCGGAAAGTTGAGAAAGAAAAGTTTTACCTTCCATGTTTCTTCATCTGTATGTTCTGACAAGGGGTCCAGCAAGTATCCAGCAGAGCCAGCAAACAGTGCTCTATCTTGTGGACAATACCAAATGAGATCAGATTCATGCAGCTTAAGAGTACTCTCCCTTCTGCAGGCTTCACTATGGGGAAAAGGCGTTCAGGAGAGTTAGTTGTCTTCATATGTTATGCCATTATCCCAATTTTGTGTCCATCTGCAATGCAATCTTATCTCCTTAAGACCACGTGGAGCATTAGGCCGATAACTGACATGTTTGACATTTCTTGATGTAGAATAACCGCAATTCATATTTCTACAGACAGATTTTCCAGCAAAGCGCAATATGATTAAATAGAGTAGAAAATTATGTGCAAAGATAGCAAGACTTTCAACTTCAGTAGTATCCATACAAATACACACGTCTCAGAGGCATAAAAACGAAGGAAGGCCAAGTAATAGTTTATAACTGTTGTTCTCTAAGCAATATCAAGGCCACAATAGGCTGGAATTGTCTTAGCAGGCAGGCAGATGATGCTGACCTGAGGAGTTTCATTTCATGTTACTCGTCAATAATTGAATGGTTGAACAGAAATGCAAATATTAGCCAGTAATTAGAGGCAAAAGCTCCAATATTAAACAAGATGATGGAAGAGAGAACAGTTCCGCATAGTATTCCTCAGACAATGGATCATTAGTTACATTTCTGACAATCATGTTGAGTTTTATCCTAGAGTTCTGATCATCAAGGCTGCTGCCTCTGATTAAATTAGCTCTTCCATACAAGCACAATAGTACTGCTTTCATTATCATTTGCAAAAAAGATGTTTCATGAAACTGATATTCTAAAAATATAAGTAATGTAAAAAAAAAAAGAAGAAGAAAAAACCTGTCAACAGCAATGTTGCCAAAAGCGGATAATCTTATCTGCTTACACCTTGTAATCACTATTTTTGCGTCAAAGAACCGAAAAGAAAGCTCAGATTGAATGTACCTAGTCGGTACTAGTTACACCCAAGTGAATTATGCCAAGTATAATCATTGAAACCATGAATGCAACTAAACAAAAAAAGTTGCGCAGAAGCAGGCATATGTTATAGTTGCAGAAGAAAAATAATCCAAGGGAATGACGACAAACAGGACTAGCTTGGTCATAAATGGCCAATATTGCAAAATTAAGCGAACGGTGAAACTCACCCTTACTGTTATATTGCCATTCTGAAAGCCACTTAGAACGTCAATGCACCCACGTCGGATGAGGCATACAGAGGTTACAGGATCTTAAAAGGCATGGCATTGAAATTTCAAGTTTCAGTGGGCATTCCAGAGAAATGAAGTTCCCAGCACTTAAAAGGGAAAATATCGACTTTGATGGGTCATACAGAAGAAAAAGACTTGAACTTGAACTAGAACTATTATCCCCCTTGTGTGAGCTGCAGTGGTTTTGGTCTCAGAAGCAGCAGTCTCCCTAGACTTTTGGCAAATTTGAAGCTATTTGGAGATGTCAATCATTCAAAATGAAACAGGAGGTGAAGATGTTGTGGTTAAAATCGTTGAGAAATAAAAAAGATGAGGAAGTGAAGAAATGAGGAGACCCAGTGATGAACTTCAATCAGTCAATTGGTGAGCAGAGAAACTGCTATTAAAACATTTATGTTTGTTGGATGTGGCATGTGAATACAAACTCATCTGATTTATTATGAACAACAACATATAAAAGGGTAAGGAGGGAATCAATCATTAGATTCATTCATCTTGATTTCCCTGAATTGACAGGCATTTCATGCATACAGTTGCAGTATAATCTTGTTTGGTATAGGTCACCTAATTTGTCCACTAACCAATAGTATGAGCAAGCATGAGTTAATCACTGCAATGCATCACTATTACAGGTTGTCTTTTATTTTTTAATTATTCATAGAATTATTAGTGCTCTATCTCTCGCTTTCTGTCTGTCTCCACTGAATTTGGATTTTCTTTTTCCTTTTCCTTTCATCACCCTTTCTCTTGAATTTAATACTCTGCTCAAAACAAACAATCTCCATTAAAGCTTCATTGTCTTTTGTTTGTTATACGTTAAAAGTGAAGGCGACAGTTAATTTCCTAACCAACATATCAGAACTCTGGCAGTTTATAATGGCACAGGATGACAGAACACCACAGCCACAACCATCATCACTCCACTACGGAATTAGATCCAGATGAAAGGCATTGTGTATATATATATATGAAGGGTGGCAAGAAAACCTAGCATAGCTAAATGAGATGCAATGCAAGAAGCACCCTTTTGACCTCAGTAGCAAGGTAGGCGTTTGTGCCTCATGTCTCCGCCAACGTCTTCTTCCATTAATGGCCGCTCGGGCTCAATCTCACTCAAGCGCCGCGTATGATGATAGCGGCAACTCCCAACCTCAGTCTCTTATGTTTCCTCGCTCCGTTTCACCATATGTAGCTCCTACAACGCATCATCATGGTCTCAGCTTCTTCAGCACTCCTCAGCTGGGCCCCGCTTACTACGGCCACAACACGGAAAACAAGAAGTCGAAGCAGCAACACGCCAGAGTCTCTCTCTTATCGAAACTTCTGCCCAGGTCTAGATCCGAGAAATTTCATCCGGAACCTCATCATGGTAGAAATTATTGTTTGAATGACGTCGCTTCGTCTCCTCCTCCTTCTTCTTCATTTTATCATTCGCCTTCCTGCTTCTCCACGATCTTTTCTCCATCCTCTTCTCCTTCAACTCGTCCTAGTAAAATGCAATCTTCCGATATTTCCCGCTGCGGCGTTATAGGCCGTAAGCCTCGAATGGAAGCTAGAGTAATGCCCCCTGCCCGAAGAGCTGATGCCAACTTCAATTATGATCTGTCTCCGTCAGGAGGTGGACTCTCTTCGAAGATATTATCGTCGCATTGGTGGAAGAGAACACCAGTAGCACGTCCAACATCAGAAGCAGCTGTAAGGCGAGAAAAGGCGGATGCACGGTGGTTTACCACCAGCCGCAGGGGTTCCCAGTGAGGAAAGAGTTACTGTGCTCAAACCATCCACGGCGTCAAAAGGGTTAATGGGAATTGTCGAGAAGGAACTTGTTGTATTGGGTAGTCAACCAACCTAATTTCCCCTCGACTGTTCGATTAGTTAATTGTACAAAGTAGAGGGGGAAAACAGGGGGAAAAAAGTAAGAAGAGTTGGGAAAGAGGGAAAAATGCTATTTATGCATGTAAATTGATTTAATTTAAGAAGAATTTTAATGAAATGGCAGGGGAATTTGAATCTGTGACTTTCTAATGATTTACAGGATGATTCGTAATTTCTACAGTTCATTCATTTTATACGACTCCTTCACAATAAAAGGCACTACAACTCCTGCTTCCCCTGACAGGAGGTGTCAACATTACCAGAAAAGAAGGAGACTTATTCCACTAGCCATGTTTCATAACTGAACCATTCGAAGCTCCATTCATCTGTCCTTTTGGACGAGATTGCAACGAAGGAAAGTTCCAAGCAGCATTAGACTCGGTGATCAAATCATTCACCAGCGACTGTTCCCTACCTTGTATTGTAATTGTATATAATTGAACTTTTGGTTGAAGAAATTGTTGTCATTGTTAACCCATGAGTCTTTCCATGTATTAATTAATGGTTTTACCACCTTCCCCCTTCCACCATAAATCCTTTTCTAGGTAAATCCTCAGGGCTATTTAGGTTGTTAGTTTATGTTGTAGCCCACGAATTTTCTGATACTTTTCACTTGATGAAATGTATAAACTCGTTTTGATGATTGCCAACGCCCCCGTACGACTGTCCAAGAAAAAATTGCAACCATGTCTTACGGTTACTTGTACTCCAAACAAACAGCGACAAGAATGCGAAAAGTGACAAACACGGCTACAAAAAGAAAAGTTATCTTTCCATTATTAGTTTCAGAACCCTCAACTGTTTATATGCCTTCGCTTGTGAAGCCTATTTCTCGAGTCTCTTGGGAGCTGAGAGTAGTGTTCTGTTTGAAACTGCAGGTGCATAGGTCAAATAAATTGCAGGACTTATGCATGCAACATACGTTTTATATGGGTTAGAGTCGGAAGTTCTCTTTTTCACAGCACCCAACCAAAGTCTGCTGAATTGATTACTTGCCCTAATAGGAACTGATGATGTCTCCCACCTGGAAATCATGGTAATCGCCGATGATATGCTTGGCGACTTGCTAGAACCTCCGAGCACAATTTCTCCAATGCTCGGAAGCCTCACGGTTGCTGATCTCGTAAAATCGTTCTGAATAAATTAGCTCAAACTGATCTTTCTTTTTTTTGCCATCAGATTTGTTATTAAAGGACGTGCGTATCGATCAGTTTGGCAGCCAATCAAAAATCCCTAAAGAATGAGTGAAATCACCACGTATACCTGGGCGTTGAATGATTGCCACGTTCGGCACTTCAGTGTAAGGATACGAGACTACCAATGGTTCGGAGATGCTAATTACTGAAGGAAAGATAAGTAAGTGCAAACACTGCCGCACTGTCCGTTGTCGTCTCTAGTTTTGTTGTTTTACCTTTTTACCCTTTTATTTCACTATTTTAAAAAAGCCATGAGCTCGGGATTCAAGCGCCATATTGTAAACGGTACAAATACGAAACCATTGCAATGCCCCCCAAACCAAATGCTACCAGCGGGAAAACAAATTTCAGATCTGATCATTTCAAAAATTAAGGCATTCTGCCATGAAGAATATAGAAAAGGATAATTATACGACCAAGAAATTGATAATATCTTCAAATATTGGAGATCAATTATCAGAGTTGAAATGACGAAAAAAGCCGAACCAACCAACCAACCCATCATGCAGCAACCTAACCGAAGAGCTTCTTGCGGATCTGCAATGAGAAGCGAACATTGTTCGAGTAATTTTCAGTGATAAACAAGCAAACTGAGGATTTAATGTGTTTAGGCAAGGAAAATACAAACTTAGCTTTTGCAAGTCACTACATTTAACTTTATGCAAGTCCCTAATAAACGCTCAGACCCATTCAAGATGAGAATATTAAGATTCAGGCCATTGGATCGGTAACTAGAAAACTGAACTTCAGAAAAAGAAAAGGTTGTTTTGCCCAGATTTATAAACGCCAAAAGATGCAAGACGGCTAAGCAAAGAAGTTCAGATTTTACAAAGGAAAGCTTCACAGACAAGGTTCTATTTCCAAAGTGGTCATTTTCCTCTACATTTGTTCCTCTTTTTGAAAATGATTTTCCTTTTGTTTCAGTTTTCTATATAAGGTGGTTGAATTATTTCTCAATCAAAAGAGTACTGAAAACAGCCAAAGAAAACATAGTAGTAATAACAACTTAAACAGTATATACCTCAGGAAGCTTTTTACTGAACACAACGTCCAACCGTGCATCCAGGGTATTCTCACACACAATTTTTCCATCTCGAGAAGCCAGCACCACACCTCCAGAGCTGCATGAAAACAACCACTGTCATGTGTTACTACAAGTATTTCATGGATTAGAAAGGACCATTTGAGACAAATGAAATAGGAACCTATTTTTAAATACATTGTCAGTGGATAACTATTTTACCGTTGACAAATGAAATATGATAATAGAATAATTTGGAAAATCCCATATGTATATATTAATTTGGCTGCCACATCTAGAACAAATTCTATTCAACAGAGGGGACTGTTTCGAGACAAATGAAATGTGAGCCGTATATCAAGAGTTTCAAAATTTAGTTTTATCATATTGGTTGTCAAAAATTTAGAATAAACTCAACCAAAGCATTAGCTCAATTCACGTAACTGCAAAACAAATAGGGCCTAACAACCGAACAGTCCATGCATTCTGCAACCTTTAGGGCTTGATAATTGAACAAAGAAATTACCAATAAGGACCATGGGTATTATGATGAGTAGGAGCAGGCGGAAGATAGACACGAGTATCAACTATGATTTCCGGTGCATGAACATTTACTTTCTCTGCATATTCCTGTTTCGCTGATTCCAGGACAGACTCCACCAAGTGCAGGTCATCCTTCCGGCAGCGTAGCAACACTGAAGGCTCCTTTAGTCTGAGCAAACTCTGTTATTGGGGAAAAAGATGGAAAAGTAACTCCAAATTATACCTTCAAGTTAGCATATCTATTAACGTATCGTGATTATAACAGCATGTCTAAAATAATTATACAAATAATTTGTTAAAAGCAACATTTCACATATTCGAGAATGAGCAGCTATGAATGACAAATGATTGCAAGAATTTACTTAACTTCATATATCATACTTTGATGTAAATGTACTATGCCAACCAAGATGAAGTATTGAAAAAGGTAGGTCATTTCTCACTAACCTGAACTATTAGATCTTTCAATAGCTTCTTGTAACCATGATTGTCGCGGCTCACATTCAGAAGATCCTTTATTGCTGCTTCTTTCATGGAATTAACCACATCATCTTGGGCCTGAAGAACTTTAATCCGAGAAGCATTTAGCTGCATGGAGTACTCACTGACACCAAAAAGAAAAGGATAAAAGTTGTAAGTACTGCTATTTTTTTATGGAAAAACGAGCAGCCTCCTGAATTATTTATTAAAATTATATGACCGCAGAAGAGCGGAAGCTGGCTCTAACCACATAAGCGGCATTATTGAACCAATTCCATTTTAACGAAATAACTAAATGGATTCTGCTTTATTTTACAAATTGGCCCTTTAGAAACCGAATCATGTATTTGTCAAGTCCATAAAGAAGAAGCCTGCAGTTAAAATCCTAATCCGTACGCCTTAACTCAAATTTCAAAATTTTATTTGCTGAAAAGTTCACGCCTAAGCAGAAAAAAAAAAGGATAAAATAATTGATGGTTGTCATAATTGAATGCGACCATAAAAAAACACCAATATACACTCAAATTGGAATGGAACAATCAACAAAGTATCAAACAAAATTAAAGAAAAATGGATTACATCTTCTTGCGAACTTCAACTTGCTTCTCTTTACGCTCATATTCTTGCCTGATTTTCTTTTTCTCTGCTTCTACAAGCTGCAGTTTCTCAATATTGAATTCCTATGAAAGAAACAAACAAATGAAATCAAAACCGAAACCAATCGGTTAAAATCACAGAATTCAATTAATTAGATCATGAACTGAGAAAATAAAATACATAAGAAAAATGTGAAATCAAGTTTAAAGTTACCTCTTCAGCAGAAACAGAGATCTCATTGGCTTTCTCTTCAGCTTCTTGACGGATGAACCTGACTAGCTGCTGGATCTGCTTGGGAACATCTGCGTCATTCATTTTTTCCTGATTGATGGAGAGACTTCCGGTAGCGGTTTCTTTTTTGTTTCGGTCTATTCTCAGCAAGTTCTGGAGAAGAAGATAATAACTAGGAAAAATAAGATAAAATTCAGGGCTGTTATAGTAATTAAGCATTGAGATTTAAAACCTGAAAACCTTTAGAACTGAAGCCCAATGACAAAATGTTTATTTCTTTTTTTACTGGAGAAAATAAAAACCACCTTTTAAATATATTTATTAGTTTATTATATACATTCAATCCATATTATAAATTATATATTTATTATTAAAATGATTAACAACAACTACAAATTATATGATTTCTGTGATTAAAACAAACACCCCATGAACCATGCCAAAGATTTTCCTAAATCCTAGAAGAAACAAACGGGGCTTATCCATCTGCTTGTGCCCTGATTCATTAAATCGCATCGTCAACCTTTTACATTAGGTCCTGAGATTACATTTTCTTCATTTGTTTGTAGTTTGTAAACATTCAGAAAAGCTGCTTCTCTGTGTTTTCAATTAATCTCAACTGATTTGACGTAAATCGCAGATGAAATTTCGTATTTGCACCGTCGCACTATATCACCGGTATTCTTCCTAAACCACCGCCGCCGCCGCCGCCGCCGCTCCTCTCTCACTGTGTTCCTTCTTTTTTTGAATGAGTGACCGTTAAAATTCATTTATAGATTAGATGATCATGATGAACAGCAGATATTTGTTTATAAATATGAATTCAAAACTGACCTCAGCTAAATATATTAGTAATAGAGTTTGTAAATAAAATATAAATATATAAATTGATGATAAATAAATTTGAATGAAGTAAAAAAAAAAAAAGAATTTATTTATTTATTTATTTGGTAAGGAAGGAAGAGTGGAGTAGCGGTTATAATTAATAAACGCTCCCATTTTTCAGATTCTAATCATAATTAATAACACAGCATCAGGATTCGGGAGGATCTCTTTCAGGTACTCTTTCTCTTCTCTACTGTCTTCTTCAATTCTTTCTTTCTTTCTTTTTTTTATCTCTGAATTTCATCATTTCACAGGATCTATCTATCTAGGGTTTGCTTAAATTTTACTGGTTTTTCTTGATATTTTTTTCCCTAGCATTTGTTGGCTATGGCTTCGAAACGGATCTTGAAGGAGCTCAAGGATCTCCAGAAGGATCCGCCTACCTCTTGCAGTGCAGGTACGAGATCTACTCTTATCTTCCTTTCACTCCTGTGTTTTCCTTATCTGAAAGTTTTGAAAATTTTAATTTCCCTCGATTCCCGAGGTTCATGTTATGATAATGTTTGATTCAATTGTTATTTATTTTGGATATGTATAAAATCAAATTACCGGATCTTTAGAGGTTCCTTTCCCTGCAGACCTTTTTATAGTCGATGAAATTTTATTGTATGTGATTTAGGTCCTGTTGCTGAAGATATGTTCCATTGGCAAGCAACAATTATGGGTCCTCCAGATAGTCCATACTCCGGTGGGGTGTTCCTCGTCACTATTCATTTTCCTCCTGACTATCCCTTTAAACCACCCAAGGTACTTTCTTTGAACTTTCTAATTTTCTAAATATTAAGTTTGGGATTTTTGGGTATCTTGTATCAAGATCATTTATACTGTTGATGTCATTGAAATATGTACCAGGGGTTCTGGATCTTTTTTTAAACATGACGTTCATCTTGAGTTTGTGTCTTACTACTGGCTTAGAGTTGCGATCACAATTATATCCGCTGCTTGCGTGCTTTGATTGGAATAGTAGGGGGGCCCTAAGCAAGATTGCAGCACGAGATATTCATGGTTAAAGAAATGACGTTCAGATCCGTCATGTAAAGATCTATATTCTTATGGAAAAATTGGTTAGAGTCTTAACATCAAAATGAAAGTGGATTTGCTTGACCCTTTCATAAGGAGAAATTTCTATTTCAGGTAAAGTGAGAGTGCAAAGTTAGAGGAAGACGATTTTGGATGGGAATCTACTGTCCACCCACCTAATCTGGATTATATTTAGAGTTGATTAGCCCTCTAATCCAAAGGTGGTTCCAGTATCCATGGGTTATATCTGTCAATCATTTGTTGGTTTTTCTTCTTTCTAGACACAGCGATATTTAGTTGTTTGCTCATTCAGTTCTTCACTCCACGTTAATGACAATACTTCAAGTAGAATGATAAAGTGTTAGTATTGGTAGTGTGATTGGACTGTTTTGCCTTATCTCGTTTTGCCATTCTGTTTGATGACACAGGTCGCATTCAGGACAAAGGTCTTTCACCCCAATATCAACAGCAATGGTAGCATTTGCCTTGATATTTTGAAGGAGCAGTGGAGCCCTGCCCTCACCATATCCAAGGTTAATATTCCGCATAGTAGGATTGTTTTAGAATACCTTGACCTTCAATTTTTCAAGTATAAACTTCTAATACATCGACTTCAAATATGCTTGCACATATAGGGAAATTAGATTGATGCATGATGTTTATATCGTTTACTGAAAATTGTGGGTGTCTAAAACAAAAAAATTTCAAGCATAAATGGTTTTGACAATTTTAAAAATTCAAAATTTGTCAATCAAGAACGAGGCAGCTTAAATCTGTAGTTTTAAGCATTACAGATCAATGGTTAGCAAGATCTCGAAATTTTTTGCAAATATTGAGTAATCATTTTACATGCTTCTATTCACTAGATATGGATATAAGCTTAGAAGGGGAACCGGGCATTTAACTTGGGCCTTCACAGCCAACTGGTTGTCGCATGCTTGGATCTCTATGCATACCGACATCCTAGCGAAATAAGAAGTTATTCTTATGAGGCTTGGGGTGGTTAATCTTACGCTAAAAGCAGCATGATTTTGTGAGAGTTTAGTTCATTTTGCGTAACTTCGATGCAAATATCACCCTAAAAGCTTATCCATGTTACTTTCTGACTGTGCCGAGCAATGGGATTGAAATAAATTTGACTAATTGAAAACTCGTGCTAAATAGAAACGTTGAGTTTATCATAACAATTAGTGAATTGACAGATTCATATATGGTTTTTTTTTTTTGCTCAAATTCATATATGGTCAGGTATTGCTTTCGATATGTTCTCTGTTGACGGATCCAAACCCAGATGACCCTTTAGTACCAGAAATTGCGCACATGTACAAGACGGATAGGAGCAAGTACGAGGCAACAGCAAGGAGCTGGACCCAGAAGTATGCTATGGGTTAACAGTGATGGGGTTATGTGGGAGGAAGGCTTCTTTCCCTGTGGCTTATGGTTTTGAAGTAATGATATGTATGAATGATGAAGTGTTACCAGTGCCCCTTATAAGTGGACCATTAGGGAGAGGTCTTACTTCTGCCCTTGTGAGACACATTTGCTGCCTTTAATTGTTTGTATCTGAAATTGTCTATTACAACTTCTCTGAAACTGCGTCAAGTATCTCTACAGTCTCAGCTCAATAGCCGTCTTACCTATTTGGCCTTGGTATGGTGTCTCGCAACTCTATACCAATCGTATATTGTTATGGTTAAAAAGAATGTTCTGATAAAACTTCGACTTGGTAGAAAGCATTGTGCAACTTGAGCGACTCACGGTTTAAGAATTTAAGAATTCATCAATTACAGCTCATTGCCCGTGAGAAATAATCTGCCATTGACCACATCCAATCGGCTTCTGCATGTTAATCCCTTTCAGAAAAAGACGTCGTTTCGATTCCAGCTCCGCGACGGTGTTCTCCTCAAACCCAACATCTAAAAAGCCTCAAAAGCCCATTTCGTGGAACTTAGGCCCATTTGGAAAAACAGAAGTATCCGGCGTGATCAGATTGGCAATAAAAAACGACGAACACGTACTTTTTATAGACACCTAGCGTGGTTTCATTATTTCCAATCCAGCAGGCAGCCGCGGACTGTCCGAGAAAAACCAGGGGTTTAAACTTGCCTATTTTTTCCTTTTTCTCGAACCATAGGGTTTAATTTAATCTAAACCCCACGCTCATTTCGCTATTCAAAGATTGACGGCAACGGCGACTATGGAGAAAGAACGCGGAAAGCAGTCTGTGTGTGGGCAAGAAGCGTTGGATCTGCTAAATTGCGTATCTCAATCGCCTTATGATGAAGATAAATGTGTTCGCCTCTTGCGAAGTCTAAGAGAATGTGTGATCAGTAAGGTATCCTTAAGAACTCTATTCATCCCTTCTGTTTGTTCCCCTTAATTTCTTCATTTCAGTGGAATGGGACGCTCACCCTTTTCTTTTCCTTACTGAAATGTTCAGAAAGTCAAGAAGTTCTTGCTCGATGATCAACATCTGCTGGAAGCGAATTCTGTATTAAAAAAAGCTTGATTGAAAATTTTTCCGGTAGGGATTAAACTCGATTTACGTTTGAGAAGAAGAAGTTAATGCTACTCTTTTGAATTTGAGATAGGACTTCAATTTGAAAAATTTGCGGAATGGTATTTGTAATGCTAAATTTCAATTTTCGCAGTTATTATCATCATGTTGATTCTAATTTAAGCTCCTCCTAACCGCTATCCTACTCTGACTGGCTTATTAGAGCTGTAGATCCAATAGCTTAGTGTATTTCTATGATGTTCTAGCGGTGATAGTAAGCATGTCCTATCAATGATCCAGTTTGATGGGGATCTCGCTAACAGTGGAATTGGTAGGGCTAAATTTAGTATTTTTCTTCATGGATATTAACTGTACCATTGATGTATGGTTTATGGATGTTATTCATGACTAGACTTTCTGTCCCGTCGCCATTTTAGGATCAGTTTGACTGTTAAAAGGATCTACTGGTTTCCTTGCATTTTTTTAACTGAAATAATTGAGAACATGATTGCTATTGGCCTGATTAGTACATGAGAAAGAAGGGTCAGGAATTCTTCAATTTTCTACTTGAAATTGGCAAAAAGTAACTATACCATTGCTCTGTTTTCATTTTTAGATTAGACGAAGGCATGATTGCTTTTGTTTTTCAGATAGCATAGCAGCATGATTTTAAGAATTTCTTCCTTGTCATGATGAAGCATGGCCTATATGATTTAGAATTCAAGACAGAGATCAATACTTGGAAAAACAGGGGAACACTCACTGTTGGAAAACAAATATTTGTTCAAAATTTTAGAAAGAAACCTGAAAAACTCCAATCTCAATAGATACAGAAGACAAAACCATTGATCACAGAAGGAGCACTAAGATTACATGCACATCATTTCCAAAAAAGAACAAAATGATATTTGATTTAGAAGCTGCGAGTGAAGTCTGAAACATGGATGAGGTAAGTGAGCGCCAGAGCCACAAACATGAGCACATAAGCAACTCCTTGGTCAATTGATGTCCCTGCATTTCCACACGCCAAATCTAAGTACACTTCCACTAGCATTCTAAAAACAAATTCAAACCCACCAAATTCAATGACACTAATTATAGAAAACAATATGATTTGTTTTTACCATCACTAGTAGGAGCAGGAGAAGCGGCAGGAGACTGGCCCTCCACACCACTACAAGGCAAAGCAATGGCAAAGACAAGAGTTATAACCATACCCATGACCTTCATTGTAACTGCCATTTTTTTCTCTTCAGAAAATTCCTTTCAACACCCAAACACAAAGTTGTTTGATTATTTTCTCTTCTTTCTCTCTCTCTGCGTCGACTTTCTGTCGAATTCTTCCCTGCGATATTAAGCTCCGAAGAGAGCCGCGCAGAGAGAGGGAAATCAGACGGCTTTGAACAAGAAAAAAAAATATTGAATGTGAATGTGAAGGTCAGAGGGAGAAAGTTGCTGTCTTTGTGTTTGATATAAATAGAGAAAGGGATGTGGGCGTGAGGGGTTTGTCCGAAAATATCGGCGAGGACAGAGCGGAGCCATGTGCGGAGAACTTGGGGTCTCGTCTTTTTTTGGAGTGAGTAGGATATCTAAAAACCACCGGGTTTGTTGTCTGCTGTCCTTTCTTGGCGCCATATGCTACGGTTTTTATTCGTCCACGTTTCCTGTCTTGTCCAGTTTGCTTTTGGGAAAACTATTTGGTACTATATTAATAATTTGGATTTGGGGAATACTATGGAGGAGGAGGTGTTTCTGTTCCGTCTGTCTTGACTATTTGTTCCTTGAAAGCAATTCTGTGTCCAAGTTCAACGTGCCTTGGGGATAGCAACCAGAATCTACTTGAAAACTTATATTTGAAAGCAGGATTGTGGTAAATCATCCTCATCATCATCTCTATCACGCAGTTGGCCGATTTTAAGGAATAAACCTTAATGCAAAAATAGCTACCAGATGAACACGATTTCCAAGACAAAACTATCATATACATATATTTCTTAAAAATTTACAGTAGATGGGCTATTGTAACTGCACTATACAGTTTCAGACAACTTAAAATCATCTCTTTTTTTGGAGCTATAATCGATTTGTGGGGTTGATCTATCTAATGAACAAGCTGCTTGTTCAGAAATGAAAGTCCTGACCCAATCATATGTCTTCCAAGGACCGGCCACTAATCCCACTGCTGGTGTGGTGGAGAAAAAAAGCATCATTGGTCAGCTACTATCCCAAGCCTTCATCCTGGTGCCAACGCTTCAATGATTTGGGTCATCATTGTTTCATGTTTCACGAGCACATCCCCAGCCCCTGTCGGGATGACGATGAAAATTCTAGTGATTTTGCCAGAAATCATTCCTGTGCCTCCATCTCTTCGATTTCAGAGTGATTCCCGTGGAAACTTTACAGGCTCAAACATATAAATAGTCTCCAGGAGAAGGTTCTGAGAATTTCTTAATTGATATCAGAAGTCACCTTAACATCAAATCATCTGCAACACTTTAATACAGCCAGTGGAATTGGCAGCGATGATCATGTCTGATTTCCCTCGCCAGCAGACGCTAGAAACAAACTGTCCATTGTCATCATCCGTCTCTTTCCCTGATATGGGGTCAATTGATCCAAACTTGTGGGAAGTGATTGGCATTGGCAAAGATTTATAGTATGCATATACCTGAAAACAAATTTCACGTCGACAAGTCAGACATGCATTTCCACTTTCCACAAATATCTAATCTCTGCTTTTGTTTTTGTTTTTCCATTGTTCCCCTTTCTTCCTATTCTTGCGAACTTAATTCTGATTCTTGAACAAGGAAATCTTGCCAAACGTTAACTATGAGTCATAATAGCATAAGGAACTAAAGTTCTACCTCATTTGTTTCCGAACCGCATGCTATATAACCATCAGCCACAGATAAACCTACAAAGTTCTGAAGGCGCATAAAATAAAAAGTCAAAACCAATCCAAGGAAGCAAGAAGAGAATCATAAGAATGCATAAACTTTAGGGAACTGCAACATCTATACTAATAATATGATCATCTCCTAAACTTATAGCATGATTGAGATAAATCTAGCAGACCAGAATACCAACCTTCTCGTTAGTGTGTCCATTAAGTGTTAAACTGCAAGCATTAGTTGACAGAACATCAGAACTAGCTTTATTGAGATCCCAGATTTTCAAGGTGTTGTCAGTCGATGCAGTGACCAGAGTTTCAGGGTCCAAAAATTTCACATAGCTTACAGCTTTGTCATGGCCAGCCAATACGCACCATGGTGTCCTAACATTACGTAGATCATAGCAATAGGTTCTGTAGTCCGATGAGCCAAAGGCCAATAAATGAGTCGAGTAACAGGAGAACTGAACACAGCAGATATTGGCAATGTTCCTGATTGTGCCTAAGCTATTTTTCTGCAGAAAGGCATATTAAATGTAAGATTTTGAATAAATTACAGAGAAACATTGAAAAAATAGAGCAGTATGCGGAGCTAGAGGTGCAAAACATGGGAAAATAGAGAAAAATCATGCTAAAATGCAAACATTAGAAGTCTTATTTCATTTAAAAAATAATAAAGAGGAAACATGCCTCATTGATGCTCCACAGCTTCACTGTACAATCATCACTTCCACTAGCTAATTTTGTCGGATATACTTGAGAGAAGTCAACAGACCAAGCCCTTCTTTCATGCTCATTATATTGGAGAAACTCTTGACCAGTATTTGCATCCCATAACTGAAAAGTAAATTATATCATAAAACAGTGAAGGAAAGTAGATAAATATGAAGAACCTATAATAAGCAGGCAAAAGCAAAAACAAGTAGTCCGTAGTGCATGCATGCACAAACATCTAAAGATAGCGACTAGCAAGCATGTGACTTTATGAAAGAACAAGAACCAGCTTTAGAAGGGGAAAAACGTCCAGAACATTGCTAACATGATTCAAATCATTATTGTTAAGCTGCTGTTTGAAAAATTAGTGTCAGAAAAACTACGTGGAACACAATTTTAGAGGAAAAACATTAAAGAAAAACATGATAAAAGTATGCTAAATCAATAAGGAACTCCAAGCATCATCACCAATTAGATTACTAAATCCAACCATAACGGTTCACAAGAATGCAATAAAACATGATGACTTCTAGCCAGGGAACATAAAAATGAGGATGTCAAGACACAACAAGTTTTAATAAACTGATGCAGGCAAGTCAGTGTTCCAGTCTAAAGTAGAAAATACCATAAGAGGTTGAACATGGTAAAGGCCATACCTTCACAATACCATCATAGTCAGCTGAAGCCAGATAATTCCTAATATAGTTGTTCCAGCAAGTGCAACTAAGTTTTGATTTGTTTGACATTTCGATAACTGGATAATGAATATCAACAGAATCATTTAAGAGTGAATTAAACTCAAATATCTTTATTTTCTTTGCTACTCCGGCAGTAGCAAAATAGTCAACATCACGATCAAAACTCAAAGAGCAAATTACATTTGCAGAATTGTTGAAGTCCCCAGTTCTTAGCAGCCCACGCACTTCAAACTTATTATAACGAGCATACTTGCACAAACCATCAAAGAAGGTTCCAAGACAATCAGCTGGACCATTTTTTACATCGCTCTCCAATGCTAAATAGGAATTCTTACAACTTCTTAATAATTCCTTATCTTGGTTTGTGGTATCTTTAGTCTCCTGAAGCTGGATATGGGATCTCATTGTGAAGTAAGCACTTTCAAGTTGACTAATAATGTTTTTCAACCTCGTATTATTTCCTTCCAAAACACATGAAGAGTGATTACCTAGCATATTCTTTGAACAGTTCCTTCTCTCAATCTCTTGAATATCAGTTTCTACACGCCTAATATCATCAGCTAACGTAAAGGCATCCTTTTGCTTATGCTCTTTCAATGAAACAAGGAAATGCAATAACAATTCTGATTCAACATCAGCTAGGTCAATAGAAGATGACAATTCTTCCATTGACAACTCTGGCAATCCATTAATCACATCGGACTGTAAGATTTCTCTGTCACAAAAACAAAACCAGAATATCACACTAAAGTACAACGGAGTTCAAAGTGAGCAACCTGCATCAGATATTCAATTTATAAAACGATGACAGCTTTCCATCTAAATGGAATAAAAACCTAGATCATTTAATAATCAAAGTTTAATAAGAACAGTGACAAACATTTTCTCTTAACTTCAGGCTACATAATCCAAAATGTGCTTCCTCCTGAGACTCAATCATGGTTCCATTTTTTTCATAAGCAAAAGATCAAAATGACCAAGTATTTCTTGTCAACTTCAATTCCTATAGATATTCTCACCTGCGTCAACAACTAATGATTCCCAAGTGCAAATTTGAACTTAAATCTCTCCCAATTCAATAAGACAAATGATATTTGTATTTGCATAAAAGAAAAGGATATTACCTTGTTGTTGGCCGTGATGAAGGTTCTGGATGAAGCAGCCAAAGACAAAATCCAGCTTCTTTTTGGTTTTCTGATAAAAAATGAGGAGGAAGGATCCTGTGGCGAAGGTCGGTCATTGCAGTAGCATGTCCTCTTTCAGAATCAAAATGAACAAGCAACTGACATAGTAAAAGCAAATGAATTAAAACGAATATATTGATTATATTCAGTTCCTTCAACCTCAAATATATCATTCACAGACGTTAGCCGTGCATCTTGCAGGTGTGAAACAAAATAAAACAGCAGCAGCATAAAACAAAATCACACCAACTGACAAATAGTTGAAGCAGTAGCACAGCAAGATGTTAAAATTTAGAGATGTTAAACTAAATGGAAACCAAATATTCATCAATGGTTCAAAATTTGAAGCAATTCCACTGTCAATTTCTTCAAGGTTGTTGCATTATCTCCCATGTTTCAAATTAAAATCACAACCACGCTCAATAGTGAGTGAAATATGAATCTTTGAAAATTGCACATGCAAATACAGTCAACATTTTTCAGACTAAGTATACCACAAAGAATATTCATAAACCTTTGCACCAATTAGAACATCTTTTATTATTTACGGTGAATTAAAGTTTTGTGCATACAACATACAATAGAAAGGCCTAACCTAGGAAAAAAATTCAGCTTTTTATAATTACTACAAATAAACTCTCATGTCTTGCTTACATATTATCAAAATTGAACACAATCTTCTTAATATATTGGTGATATTTCTTTAATTATTATGACTTCAAAATAAATAAGAATAGAAGCAATATACTGTACCATGGAACCTAGCATTCCAATTATACCAGGGTGTAAAATAATTTAGCTGTCACTGAGAAGATTACTCAAATGGGGTATTTAGCATCTCGAAAACTAACTACCCAACCATATTTTAGGAGGACAACTACAGAAGCCGTGATGGAAATTCAGTCAGTAGTGCAAACAGAGTCTTTATACCTCAAATAGCAGAACACCTAGACTATATATATTTGATGACATTGTGCAGATCCCCTCCCTTGGCTCCTCGGGACTTGCATACCACTGCTCTTCCAAACTGCCACTAGCTGCCGCCCACCGCTGTTGAGCTGTATTTGACAGTTGATGACTGCCATTGCCCTGAATTTTGTGTTCTGCATTTGGATTGCGTTCTACACGTTCAATGAGAGAATCCTGTGCGTTGGCTAGACTGATGTCACCATCATTGACAGTTCCAAATTTGAAGAATTTGGAGTCACGTTTAGGGATAAAATGATGCTGCTGCCTGATATGCTTTGTGTTCTCCTTGCACTTTTGTTTCTTAGCAAATGCACCAAACATTCCCTGCTGTGCTGGTCCTCTCCTCGCAATACGATTGTCAAAGCAAGGTGCACCTTGATCCGTAGAACTCTCTAGCCTAGCAGTTTGCACAACTGAACCAACATATTTAACCTTATTTGATTGCAACAACTTGAAGCAAGAAGGTCGTAAATCACGCAAGGCAACTCCTTGAGAATGTGAATAATCCACCAGGTCAACAATCTGCTTAAATATATGCAAGCACTCAACTTTATTCACTTTACGCTGCATTGCAGTCAGCCAATGCCTCAGACCAACTCCATCATGATCCAAACCAGCAGACATTGGCCCAGTGATATCCACGGGACATGGCAGTGCAGTTTTTAGTGAAGGATCGGAAGCTGCCAAATTACCAATAGCAGCCTTTCCGGAATTCTCGTCTTTTGATGCATGTTTGGCACCTTCATATGATGGTCCTCGAAAAATGATCCCCTTACCCTTCAGTGTGTTTTTCACAAAAAACTCAGAGAATCCTGATTTTGAAAACATCTTTGTTCGAATACCAGCATGAAGGATCATGTTTTGAGAAGGACCTTTATTTTCAGCATTTCCTGATTGTTCCATGACTTCATTGCAGTCAGCGACTGGTGCTTTCTGGCCCAAAAGCATAGAAGTAGATGCACACCTCACATCCTCCCAGATTCCTGACGCTCCTTGACCACTGTCCCTGGCTAAAAAATTCCCATGCGAGCTCCCAATTCCTGATGCACCTGCAAGTTGGTAAAGATGCTGCCAACGACCATGCCGAGTCTGCAATCTTTCCCTATTGTTTGATGTTCCAACTATTGCCAAGTTTGAACTATCATAATTTCTAACCATTAATTCTTCAACCATATTCCCAACATCATCCATAAACCGAGGGCTAGCACATGGCTGTTCAGATGCATCCACAAGGATTCCGCTCCTATTCACATTCTTATTGTCCAAAATGTCTGCAATTATGTCAAAAGAACTCTCTGTAAAATCAGGTCCACCACCTATAACCACCTCGCGAGATTCCAACTTGTTGGGGCTTTCAGGTGGTTTAAGTGAATACTCGTTCTCTTTGCGACGGAGCTGTGCCCCCTCGGCCACATGCTCCACTTCATCACCCAATCCTTCATCCATCATAACCTCTATGTACACATTCTTTAATGTCCATATATCTAAAGAATCTCCTCCGACTAGATTAAAAGTTGACAACTTCAAAATGCAACTCTATCGAGAATAAAAACTGCATCAAAATTAAACACCAAACTTCAGTTTTATATGAGAGAAAGTGAAAACAATAATTAAAAAGAGAAAGTTAAGAAACTACTAAACATCTCAAACTAAAATTGGAAAAAAGCTCCCAACTTGAACAAAGGAAGAATCGATTAGTGCTAGAAAATGAAGATAGCAATAAAACAAATAAAAACTAAAAAAAAAAACTTGAAAGCCTAAGCAGCAGTACCTTTATTCTGGGAATTTTCTCAGCAACCAAACAGAAATGAAACCAAAAAATGGTGCGCGTAATTGAATTAAAAATTACTGAACTAAACGCAGTGAGGGCACAAAAAAAATCAGATGCGAAAGGAGAAAAATAAACCAGCAAAATACAGTAGGGGGGAAGTGAAGCGTGGGAATAGAGATAGAAAGGGCAGAAGAGGAATTTTTGAGAAGGCTAAGAACCCTAGAGACGGGTGAAGTAAGGATGCATAAGAGGAAAAGAGATTTTCCTGAACTGAAAATTACAAAGGCTCGCACATATGTATCACAAGCGTCCACGGCTGGATATTATTTTACTGAATTTAAAAAGGTAAATAAATAAATAAATAAAATAATAATAATAGGGTAATCTGGTTTATTAAATTCAGTTCTGAATAGTGACAATCTGATAGGCAGACAAAAATTAACCCATTCCCCTCCTCTGATGCCCATGGCAGAGTTCTCTGTTTTACTCGGTACGTGATTATTATTCGTTTAATTACTAAATTTGGCATTGAATTTACTAAACCCAATCGGAATTAGGGTGTTTAACAGAGTCGGAAGGACTGCATATAACAATAATTGTGGTGGGGGAGAGCAACCCTAATAAAGGGCTGCTTATGTATGATTTATTGGATTTTTTTAATGCATTCGAAATAAAGTAATAAGTGGAAATAGACAGCCCACGTATTTGATAGAAGAGCGCCAAATAATAATGGCATTGTCAGCTGATCATCACGGTCACATCATTTTACATCTCCTCCGATCTCACTTTCCTCCTCTACACTTCCTCCCATCGTTATCCTTTTCCTTCCTTTTACATGTAATATGTAATCTACTTCTCTGGATTAACGTCTCTTCTATTATTTATATAACC
The DNA here is from genome assembly GCA_948192965.1 of Dalechampia spathulata. NCBI lineage: Eukaryota > Viridiplantae > Streptophyta > Magnoliopsida > Malpighiales > Euphorbiaceae > Dalechampia > Dalechampia spathulata. The sequence continues at coordinate 77,100 of CANYBF010664188.1, forward strand.
GGGGAGTCTTCTTCTTCCTGCAACATCTCCAACAACTGCTTTGAGTGCCCCCTAGCTAGCTTTCTGCACTCATCTACCCCATTTGGGTCAAAACCCATCAACTCTTCTTTCGATTTCCTTAGTTTCCCTTCTGGATCACCATCAATGAGAAACTTTGCCAAAATTATCGCCCTATAAAAATCATACATTATATGTTTGTTAACGTATGACAATGGAAAACAGCAACCAACTTCTGAATATTATTAGCCCTCAATACTTTTCATCCAGTAAACAAACTTTCCAGATAACGACATTTCTCCAAACACAAGAAAACATGAAAAGATCGCACCATACAAGTAAACAAAATGTCCACGAAATCTGACATTGATCATACCTTGTAGCAGCTAACTTTTCAAAACCTCGGTTTCCAGAAGTTGAAGAGTCGCAAGTTGACTTTGTTAGAGATGTTGGCTGTCTGTAAAGAGCACAAACAGCCTTCATACAGAGCTCGTCATCTGTTTCAAATGCAGCAATCATGTCTGCTTCAGCTTTCCATCTTCTAGTATCCTGCACCCGCCCAAACTTCGAATACATTGAAGTGTCCACATCAGCATTATCTGAATCTGAAGAACTTGAACTGGAACTCGAACTCAAACTGGATTTGGAAATGTTAAGCCCATTATTAGTCTCTATTTCCTCTTTGAAGTTTCCCAATTCAAAAGTATTTGACAGAGTCAAATCTCTTCTGCAATTTTTGCCTCCAGATAACATTGATGCTCCTCTAACGTGCTCAACAGGAGAACTATTAGTTACAGGGACTAACTTCTGAGTTTTTGTCGTCTTATCCCTAACAGTTGAGCAACTTTCGTCCATGTTTTGAGCGTTAACATTACCTCCATTGCTGCTTCCACCTTCATCAACAGATGAAGCCCGCTTTCTTTTGAGCACCGCATTCCCATTCTCCATGATTATTTGTTCTGAAGGTGCATTTTCCTGGTGTCCTGGGGAATCCATCTCCTTTGCACTCAACATCTTGGAGGGAGAAGACCCATCGTCACTATCCATAATCTCAAGAACATCATCTGATAAAGGTATTCCACTGCCTGATGAAAGGAACGTGTCATTACATTTCTAATTACTTCAGTAAGATGAAACGGGAATCAAGAACTTAAAACGAAAAAAGCTCCCAGATAACAAAATGCAAGCAGTATCAGTTCACCTTCTTCAACACAAAGCTCTAGATTATAACAGCCTACTAAACTAGAAGCTTAAAGCCATGCTCTGAGAAATACCTGTTCTATCATTCCTCACTGGGGCATTTCGAAAGCTAAGACCTTCATTCACCTTCAAACGAGGATTCCTATCACAATGAACCGCTTCCTTTATAATATTCGCATTTACAGTACCGACAGCATTTTCATGAGCTTCAATTTTCACATTAGCAGCAAGAATTTTCCCACCCTCCAAACCCTTAAACTCGTTCAAAGTTTTCTCTAAACTGATAACCCTAGTCTCCAGTTCTTCGAATTTTCTCTTGTAAGCCCTAACTTCAGTTTCGAGTCTCAATTTTGTACACTCTAACTCGCAGTTTCTTTCATCAAGCTCAATAATAGTTCTCTTATCATCTCTTATACTTTGTAATTTCTCATTGAATCCATCTTTCTCCTTTTCTAGAAGAGCAACGGAGTCTTTTAACTTTGAACACTCATCGGTAGCCATCATTTTCTCTAATCTTTCTGCCTGAAATTTCTCCTCAAGCAAGTTCTTGTCTTTCTTGAGAAACTCGATCTCTTTCGTCAATTTCTTTTCTCTAGAAATCAAGACTTCTTCTAATACAGAAAAAACATGGTTGTCAAGAGCTGATTTCACAGAAGAAATTAGCTCCGGTACAGATGAAGCATCATTTTTGAAGTCCATTCTTCTTCGAAAACCCAACCAGATACACCTAAAGCAACCTAAAATAAGTGATCTTCTTTCATTTCAGAAACTGGATAGTCACATTTAGCGGCATAGAAGATGGAAAGACGCTGCGAAGAACATGGGAAAGTTTGCTTTTCTTCAAACAAGAACCATAATGTCAATGGTGCAGCCTTAGCTAGTGTGACAAGAGAACGACGGCGTTTTAGGCAATGGTTTTGGTGCTGCGCAGCGCACCATCCATCATGTGGAATCGCCAAAACGGTTGGAACTTGCAGGAAAACTATTTTTATTGTTTTTGATTAAAACAATTAGGAGGGAGTTTTGTTAAGCAATAGATAATAGGATAATTTAAAAAAAAACAATTTATAAAAAATACCAATGCTTTTTAAATTTATAATATTTTTTAAAAAATATTATAAATCTTGATTATTTAATCGGTTGATTTAATTAAATTAAATTAATAAATTAATAAATAAAGGGATATTTTGTTTTTGAAGTAAAAAACCCAAGAGGCGGTCTTTCCCTCCAACAGGCCGCCTCATTTTCTCTCAACGGCTACATTGCGAACACTAATTGGCCCATGTCTTCTACATAAACAACCAGTCGAAGGATTTTTCTATCATTTTCATTTCTCTCTGGGTTGTTAAATAACGTAATATGACCTATCTCTCTCTCTGTTTTCGACTCTCTTTCTCGTTTTCTTCCATGCATTCGTTTCTTTATTTGTTGCGGAACTAGACTAGAAGCTTTTCTTTGAGCTCTCAATTAGAGGTTAATTGTATAGTTTAATCTTCTTTCTTCTTTCTCTTTTCGGTTTTCAAGTTCTTGCATTCTATGATGCGTTTTTCTTTCCTGCTTGAATTCTGAAATTCTTGGAATGATAATTGGAAGAAAATCTGAATTGCAGAAATCATTATATATTACCTCCCGATGATTAATGAGTCTGTATCTTTATTATCTTTATCTGCAGATTTCAGAACAATAGTTTCTGATGTATAGAGTGAAAAGAAAAGGGGGAAACTTACTGCTAAATGTCATTCCTAATGAAGTGAAACAATGATGTTTTGTTATCATTACTAATTTATTGCAATTATTGATTTTCTTTAGTTGAAAAAACCCATATGTTTGAATCGGAGAAGCCACTAAGTGTAAGGAGCGGCCGTATATGTCGCTTAACGCCAATCTCCACCGTGAGCGAATTCACGCACGGTTGTGGCCTTCTCGCTTTTTCGTTTTGATGGATACCAAAGATGAAAAAAAGATTTCACCGAATGGCAAAAAGGTGGCACTAGATCTAACAATGGCGTCTTGCTATAATGTTATAAGTTTTAGTTTAAGTGCTTTATTAATTCTTGCAGTTTTCTTTAAGAATTAATCGTTCTGTTCTCATGAAGATTAATCAACTAACATGATTAGTAGACCCATTCTGCCTTGACAGTGAAACAATATGCATCTGTTTTAGTAATTATGGCAGTGGATAGCTAATAGCAGAAGGCGTTTTAGTTGCAACCTCCATTTTAATGGGGAAGAAGAGAACAGTATTCTTTTGCCTAAGATTGGTTTGGTTTGATACAATCTTTTGATTTTATGGACTGCAGAACTTCCATTCAAGCTTCACCTTCCTGTAAAAATTGGGTGTTGGATTGTTTGCCACGAGGTGCTTGGTGAAGGAAATTGCGTACGACTCTTTCTTGTTAAAAACGTAAATTTCAAGAGCATTATTTCGAGACTCGGGTATGATCTTCTAAAGATTGTCTTCTTTCTTTTCCGTAATGTTTCAATGCCGTCGCGCTAATACACTCTTGCAGAGGAGTTGCCAAATCCTGGAACAAGGTGGAGTAAAATGTTGTTTATCTTCGCAGATTTTACAGACTCTGAGGACAAAGTATTGATCTTGTGACGATATACCACTGATATAGAAAGCTAACTGACATTGAAAGAGGAAATGAAGAAAACTAGTTTTAGGGCGTTTATTTCAAGCCACATTGATTCACAGCTACAAAAAACTAAAGCAGGTGATTCCTTCTATCGATGATGCTTTGACATTGTTCAGTTTAGTCGTCTATTTTCTCATACATGCTTTAAATGTGTTACGTAATTCCTGGTTGCTGCAGAAATTAATGAGCGAGTGGAAAACATCCTGAAGCTTATCCAGGAGCAAGAGCTTGAACAGAAACATGGAGTCTCAGCAGAAAGCTCCAAGAAAGAATCTCTTGTTACGCTAATTGAGGATTTTCACAAGCATCACTTGTCGCTATATGAGCAATATGATGATCTAAGAGGAGTGCTAATATCAGAGGTTGTAAGAGATGATGGAGACCAAGTACTTGTAACAGATGATGTAGACCAATTACTTGTAAGGGAAAATCTAGCGGTTGCAGATATGAGGAGAATGGTGATGGCTACCACGGAGAGAACGGAAGAATTGAGGGCGAAGTGTGAGAAAGCTACAAGCAGGATAAACGAAGCAGAGGATGTCATTAGAAATTTGGAGCTGAAAGCTAAAAAATTAGGCGATGAGAAAGTGGCGTTGTTGGCAGAGAATGCAGCACAGAAGCAAGAGCTAAATTATTTTACCGGGAAAGAAGCAGAAATGAAACAGAGAGTGGAGGAGATGAACAAGGAGAGGGATGAGTTGATTAAGATGAAAGAGATTGCAGTAAAGAAAATGGAAGAGATGGATAAAGCAACAGAAGATTTAGAAGTTATTACTAAGATTAGGAATGAAGAAAGGGCCGCTGTGGAGACAAAGATAAGCTCGCTTAAAGCAGAAGTTAGCAGCCTGAAGGAACAACTAGGATTTTCAGATCTGCATAGGATGGTGACAGAGTTAAATATGCTGAAGCAGGAACTACGATCTAAAGGGGAATCTGTGAGAGATTTATCCCAAAAATTGGATGCGGAGACTAGAGAAAAAGACAGACTAGACAAGGATAAAGAGAGTGCTGAGAAAAGAATTGCAGAGGTGGAGAAGACGGCTCAAGACTTGAGAAGCTTATCGGATGAACTGCAGGATGAGAAAACAATTGTGCATGCAGAGCTAGAAAACATTAAGAAGAGAATTTGCAGCATAAAGCAGCAGCTGGAAGATGCGGAACAGCGAGTGTCATTTCTTGCTCAAGTTCTGAAAGTGGGTTAAGAAGATACTTACTGCAATGCTTTCGAGGGCTGAACAAATTTTAAAAATGAACAAAAAATAATAAAGAAATAAATATTCTTAGTTCTATTAATTATTCGCATACGTAAGGAAACATATAGCTATTTTTAGTCACGCAAATCTACAACATATAATTATTCGTCGTTATTTCGCAATTAATTAATATTAATGTTAATAATACGTACCCCATTGAATGCCTCTCCACCCTCTCATATTCTATATTAAGGTGCCAACCAGTTATTGTTGCTTTGTGTCGACGTCTCCATTCTATTAACTTCTCTTCCGTCTCCGAATGGCTCATCCTTTTCCTCATTCTTCATCATGCCGTCACGCCGAGGCTGACGCCGGTGCTCTCTTCGTTCTTCAATCCAAAGGTATACTTTACAACGCACAAGCAGAAGGTAGTTCACGTTGGAGTGTCTGCGTCTGTGTATAATACGAAAATGATGACGATCCTACATATTCTGTGTGTTTTGGAGGGGAATGGTGGCATGCGGGGTTTCACTTGACGACGGCCATTGTCAGACCTACAATACTGACGTGGCCGTACGCGTTCAGGGGTTTAGGCTGGGGACTAGGCTTCTTTTGCTTAACAGTGATGGGAGAAGTGACCTTTTACTCTTACTTGCTCATGTCTAAAGTCCTCGATCACTGCGAGAAAGCCTGTTGTCGTCACATTCGCTTCCGCGAGTTAGCCGCCGACGTCTTAGGTAACTGATTTCAACAAATTTCCGTTTTCTGATTTACGTAGTTATTCACGTCATTTCATCGCCCGTTACACGTGCGCCTGGGTTAAGGAGTATGTTGTGGGAACAAGTTTATTTTAATTTCTATTTTTTAAAATCATAAAAGGAATTAGAATATTAAGATTAGAGTTTAAAATATAAATTTTTTGATTGATTTTATGTTGCAATGTTGTCCTTGAGAGCTCCAATATATATGTTTTTCAATTAATTTCTCGTAACTTATGAAGTTTGATTTTGGCAATTAGTTGGATGAGAGAGGTCCTATCTGCTTTAATTAATAAAGCATTCACAACTCGCGAAATCCTCTTTTACAATTCCAAGTTTTATCTTTTAATTTGTTATTTTATTTTTTTTTGGAGTAATTATGTATTTCTTTTTATTAGTTGGTGATTTGAGAATAAAATTTTTAATATTACAAATTTATTGACTGAATTATTTATATTTTTATATATAGAATAAATCCATTAATATAATTATAAAATTGATTTTTTAAATAATTTTATTGTATTGATTGGTTTAATTTTAAATGTAATCTGGTTTTGATGAATTAAATTTGATTACAAGTAATAGTTATTTGGTGCATAAATATTAATGATTATCTTAGTAGCGGAGTGATTTAATTGTGATATTGAATAAAATCTGATGCAATTGATTAAACATTTCTCCTCATTTTCTAGTAGCAGCATTTACTCTTTGATTTATGGTAAGCAATGGATGATTAAGACTTGGTTGGGTCAATTCGGACCAGAAAAAAGTTGGCGCAGTTGAAACATCCAATGATTGAACTTGTTCATCACACCCATCTCCATAGCTAACATGAAAGCCCTTCACATTTCAATTCATGGTGGTCATGTTAATTGAAAGCTTCATTAATTATCTCGGCTCGTTTGTCCTCTTCAGTAGTTACCTGTTTCTCAAGTCGTTACTTGATTGGAGTTGCTTGCTTATGAAGTGTTTAATTGTACAGGATCTGGGTGGATGTTTTACTTGTCATATTTATTCAAACAGCCATCAACACTGGAGTTAGTATAGGAGCGATTTTGCTTGCAGGGGAATGCCTTCAGGTATCGTTACTTAAGCTAATTTGATATGTTATAAATATGCTTCTAGTAAAATTCATACCGCTCAATCGGTACTGATAAATCTAATTTCGAGTTTGAACCTCCAAAGTGAGTCCAATTGATGTGAAAAAAGGCCTTGTGTATTTGTAACTTTGTTAAGATTTCTCTGTTTGTTACAAAGTTAAAATTTGAAGAAAGCAAGTGTCTGAGGTTTTTGGTGGGTCTTGCCGGATAAGGGATATGACACCATCTTATGTAAGTAACACGATTACTCTTCTTTTTTTTCCTGTCAATGCCGAAGATGTTTTATGCTCAAAGGCACCTAGCAATGACGTGGTATCCTGCCAGGCGAAACATGGCAGAAGATGTTGAAATACAAGTGCGAAGATGTTGAGTTAAAAGATACGGCGTTTAAATCTATGAATATATTTATTTATAACTAATCCATAAGGTTCTCTTCAAGTTTTTGAGCTATTCGAATCCCAACAACTCTTCCGAATAACATTGGTGTGAATCTCCATGAGAATAAAGTTTAAGACGAAGAAATAAACCTAAGACGTGCCAAGTTAATGACAAACAGTTTCAATTTGTAAAAAAAGGGTTTTTTTTTTTCAAATTTTCTGAAAATTCAACCTTTTATATTACTTGATGTATAGTGTCTGGTATAGATAGAAAAGCTTCAATTAACTGTAGGTTATTAGGTTCTCACTTCTTGAAAAATTGACATAGATCTAAATGAACTAATATGGTAATATTTTTTATCCTCCAAGCAGTCTAACGATTCTGTTTCTGATTTTCCTTCTAAGATCATGGACTCCAACATATCTCCCGATGGGCCTCTGAAATTGTTTGAGTTCATAGCAATGATGATAGTAATAATGATAGTTCTCTCTCAGCTTCCGACCTTCCACTCTCTCAGACACCTCAACATGGTATCCTTACTTCTCAGCTTGGGCTACACTTTCATTGTGGTTGGCGCTTGTATTCATGCAGGTATCACACCTCTCAGTAACTCTATCATTCAATATATGAAACTAAGCCAGATAATGTAATTTAGGGGTCCATCAAAGAGTCGATGCCTGGAGATTGTTTCTCATGTGATGCTGGGAAATTTTACTTCTCGAATTGAAATGCCCCGAGTCCTGTTGATTTCAACTTCCATTTATTACGCAGGTCTCTCAAAAAATGCCCCATCGAGGGATTACTCATTAGAATCTTCAGAGTCTGCAAGGGTCTTCAGTGCCGTTACTTCCATTTCCATTATAGCTGCTATTTTCGGGAATGGGATATTGCCTGAAATTCAAGTGAATTTATTTTCTTCGTAGGTCCTTATTTTGTTGATATTTCAATTTTCTTAAAATTTCCGGCTATTTTAAGTTTCCCATCAATGCTTGGTGGAAGAGTGTTTTTTCCTTTATTCATAGGGCTGATCAGATCAGAAAATTTGTTCAGTTCAACTTTTCCTCCTTACAGGATGAGACTTGATTTAGCAATCGTGCTTACATACTGTAATCAATACAGGCAACTTTGGCGGGCAATTTCTAGATTTGGTGTTTTTGAAAATGAAATTTCTGGATTTGGGGTGGAACTAAAAATAATTCTGGATTTGGTGTGGTCAGCAGGTTAGCCGCCGGTCAAACCGGCGGTCGGATGACATGGCAACACGTAACGGTGACATGGTAGAGAAGCTAGGTTGGCCGCCATTATAACTGGCGGCCATATGATTTTCCCTCCCACCCCACCCGACCCCCATCCCACCCGCCCAACAGCCCACCCCCATCCCACCCCCCTATGATTTCTTAAAATAAATAATAATATAAATATAAATCTATATATGGTAATAATTAATTTAATTTTATAATATTAATAATAATAAAATGTAATGATGATATAATATTAATAATAATTATTTTATAATATAATATTA